>JAPMNZ010931834.1:0-19482 GCA_029875035.1 Pomatoschistus microps | reverse complement strand
CAACCACCCCCCAAGTACACACTGTTAGACACGCTGAAACCCTACCACAAGCCCCCTGCCAAAAGAAGAAAAAATTGTATTCACTCGCTCCCTTGACTGTAACAAACGGTACAATTTCCCCAATTTGCAAGCGCTGGGTTCATTTTTGCTCTATGTACATGACAGAATACCGCAGACCATCTCCATGACAACAGGAGGTAAACATTATCAAGGCAAAACCGAGTCTAGATTCACCCGACCACATGTTCAGCTTTGGGCACGATACGTCTCTTCATGTCTTTAATATAGTCCACTCCATATAGTGCATAAAGCAGCATGTTGCGGGGGCTGGTTTGCAAGGCTGGGCATTAGATAAAGATAAACTGAGTGGTTTTCAAACTTATTACCTGCCAAATACCACCATATCTAAAAGATTTGACTTCAGAGGTAGGGCTGCAAGATTTATTGCAACAAAATCGACAACACAAATGTAGTGGCCTTCTGAGTGCCACCCCCATCACAATTATTCCGTTGAATCTATTTGTTCTAAATACGAGAATATTTCTAATCTGACCACATCAAATGTGAAAAAGGGAACAAATATGTAATATGTCCCTTTAGTTGAGTGCACTTTGACTCATTTGTATCATTGCTTGTCATTTTAACTAATCTAATAAAGATAAATCTTACTTCTTTCAAGCACTTTTTTCATGTTTTAGTTTTCCTTCAAATCAGAATACATTTATGTTATCCCTGAACATTGACCTATCAAAACAGAATCAGCTAAATTAATGGGAATGGATATGTTGAGCAATGGAACTATCCATGGAAAGATAAAGATGGAGAATGCTTAATGGATGGATAGACAACACTATAGATATTGCATCTCTTAATGCATGCTAAAGAACATTCCCTCTGCTATAAAAGAAGCTCCTGTGTCTTGTACCAGAGAACATATTCAGGAACTTCTGTAAAAGTCATCCGCTCCCAGGCTGCTCTGCTTCACCTTCTCTCACTCTAAACACAGCTTGTCTCTTCATTATCACTGCTGCTGTGTTCTCATATGTGTCACCCTCTCCTGGGGACCAGCCGGGGGTGTAGCAAAAGTACAAGTCAGCAAATGATGTGAAGAAAGCGGTAAAAACAAAAACCTTTGCTCTGAGAATAACAGGAGGATTTATGAATGAGCCGGGATCCACACACCTGCGTTGAACATTTTGTTAAGGCCTAACAAAAAGCGTAATAGACTTGAACTGGACGTCTGTTTAAGACATCAACATTACACGCATACCCCCGCACTGGGCTCACCTCCACACTCCAGTGACGCATCCAAAACACACATCAAACTGCACTCCCAATGCTCGTCTCAAAGATAACGTGAGAAACGCTTCACTTGAGGTGTACTGTACTGAATTTTGATTCCTTGGAGGGTTCTCTGTCCTCTTGAAGTTCCCATCACCCAGCAAAAGCTAGAAATGGCACTCAACTTATTTCTTTGAATTTACATTTTCTTTATCTGTAAATAGGATGCATTTGTGATCTAGAATTATATTTCTGCTGTTTGGGGTCTGTTGGACTGTTGGGTCATGAACTGGGTGTTTATGAACTGGGTTGATTTGTTTTACATTTCAGTTTTCATTTATTTCAGTTGGAGGGCAGGTTCCAACGCAACTCTATGTTAGGGAATCAATTCCCCCCATAATGTTTTCCCATAATTATATTCACAAACTTCTTATGTCTGAAAGTCCATCATCAACACCCATATGTTTTTTTTGTATATTGTCACCACTCCAAGAAACCTATAATAATTATACCAGGCATAGAAGACGTCACTATGTGTGGCAGTTTGTTTCATGTGGATCAGCCCCAAAATCGAAGAGAAATGACAAGAAAAATGTTGACTCTCAGTGTAGTTACCAGGAAAGATGTTTCAACTGCCTTCCACAATGATGTAACTTTAGGCTATATGGAATGTTATGATGATGTCACATGAACGCAGCCTATACAGACTCTGATATAATTGACATGTTTCAACGTTATTTCAATTTTTGTCAAAGTAATTCTAATGTAATAAATTTTAGATTTAGATTTAGATTAGCTTTATTATTAATCTCACAACAGGAGAAATTTACATGTCACATTTGGCATGGATAGAACACTCAGAATTGCGCAAGAGTCGGAAATGTGCAAACATGTTAATGCAGGAAAAAAATATAGAATGTTATGTAAATTGTTAGACACTGAAAGTTTGTACCATGTGGGCTGGGCATATTTTCTGAAAGGAGTAGTACTTGAATAATTCTTTTTTGGGTGTGGCCATATTCATCTTATACATTATTATTACGGTAAAATCTTCCATTCCAATAAACATGTCATTCTTGGATGAAAGGCCAAACTGCAGTGCTCTCCCAGACAACAAATAGCCAACACATGATGGTTTTTATGGTTCCAACCTTAAATATGTTTGGTTCTATGCTGATACCTGGTCCAAATCATAGGTTGTATTTTGAAGTATATTATGCCAATTGTAAAATGTGTAAACAAAGTGCTCTAACACCAATTACATGTGTTATACGGCTGTTGCAATTTGGTGCTAACTGTTTTATGTGAATGAAAGTAGAACTCACACAAAGATGGAAAAGATCTAACGACTAAATCAAAACTCATTTTAGTTGCTGCCCGGAGACATGCCATGCAAAAATAACACCCAATCACACATGCTTATCTCTCCCATATGCTACAGTGAAGGTAGACAACAATAGTCTTTTTATTCAGCATCCCAATGGGAGGTCAAAAGTGCTAGATGAGGTGTCTGAGGCTGCGCTACCAAAAGTGAACATGAGAAACAGAGGGGAGAAGTTCACGCTCCATAGAGGAACCCACATGGCACAACGAGCTGGGCGAGCTTATAGACATCAAGATGGAAATGGCTGATATGGCTTAGGCGGTCAGATTGCACGGCTGCCATGGAGTGTCAGCTAAAAACAGGAGTTGAACTAGTAACCTTTGGCACAGCAGTGAAATCTTTGAGCTGCAAACATCTAACCCCTCCATCTCCACTGATGCGTTTTCCAGCCCTGAAACTATCATTTAGAGCAAGTCCCTGTAGGTTTTTGATGCTGTGGCATATGGAAAGAGCCCATATGTTTTAACAGGGTTCTCCAGCACACAGCCATGTTAGGAATGTCTCCATGGGCTGTCGCTACTGTCACACAGCATAACGACCCGGGGCTAAAGAGAGTTAGGAGACACGTGCGGGACCATCACACACGCACGCACGCACACACACACACACACACACACACACACACACACACACACACTGATTTTTTAAGATACCAGCCTAAAGTACCACATGTTTCACATGTACAGCATGTTATGGTCAGCGAAAACACATCAGTCAAAGCAAGTTTTAAGTCATGGTAAAAAAAAGTTAAATTAACTTACCTTTGAGAAGGAGGATGAACTCCAGGCACAACAGCCATTTACGCATCTCCATTTAGACAATAAAAAACTGTAATATATTTGGTCCTCTTTATCTTTATCTACATTAGCCTTCGCTGGCAGAAGAGTGGTGCACACTTCACACACGCTCCTTCAGTTTTCCCATCCCCAAGAGATGCGTAAAATCAGTCCGAACTACGCAACAGTAGCATGACTCCTGTGCGTAAAAGGCTTCTGTCCTCTCCAAGGAATTCAGTTGGAAAAGCAACCGGCTAAGACTGTTTTTTCCCGCAGTTGTGAGGATAACGATGCATAAAATTCACATCCAAACGTGGCCGAAGAAAATGCAAAAAAAAAGACCTCTTAATGTCCCACGAATTGGTCGTGAAATTTCAGCACCTGTCCCATCCAACGAGCCTTCAGTGATTAGACCATCACTAATGCGCAACACCTTCCCAAAACAGACTGATCCTTGCGCGCGTTTTCCCCTGAGCCTTCTTCAAATCACAGGAAAAAGTTTTTAATCAAAGTGTCCTCTGCACGGGGTTTCTAATTAAGAGCTGCTCATTATAGTCCTCGCTTCCCAAATACTGTGCAAAAATGAGCCCTGTGTTAAAAGTCCAAGTCTTGCCACCTTCTGATGTGAAAGAGCGCATTTATCCTCAGACGTCCCCCTCCCCGCGCCTGGTTCACATTCACAAACCTCAAACCAACATCTCTCCTCTCTCTCCCTGCTCACTTCTGCCCACAGTCACACAATTCATTTTGTTTTCTTTCAGCTCACAACTCAACCCAAATGCAGCTGTGAAATTATGTGTATTATGAGATGTTTGGTTTACTTATACAGAATATAAGCAAAGGCAGCAATAGTCTTAGGTCCTAAAGTTAAATTATAGATACGACAAATAGACTCTGCATGGTACACGCGTATATTGAAGTCTATCCTTAGGTCAAAAACTAAAGTACTGATAAAGTTAAAATAAAGTTAAATTTCTCATGTAAAAATGCTTAGTTACTTGCCACATCTGCACTTAAGGACTAATTCAAGGCATAAAGTAGTAAGATTAGAGTGCGCAGTCTACATAATCACATACATTATAGAGCAAATGAGCACCTCGGGAAACTATTGACTGTGCCTTCAATTGGATATTCTTTGAGATCATCACGTCGTGTATTTAATGATTCACTGTAAATATTAGAGTATTGTGAAGTCAGTAATATAAGGTCAACATAAAATCCAAAAGATTAATTATTAAAAACGCGCAACTTTTCATACCGTTCACAGTGGAGTGGCGATCATTTGGTGCTCCCTGTCGGCTGCTTTTCACATGCGCAGAATGAAAAATGAAAACGAAAAGACAAAAAACAAGTCGTGACAGTTCACATGCAGTTCACTAACAATCTGGATGACAAAGGGTGCCATTTTCTCAATATTTTTCAATCTAAATGTAAATGAATAGGCAAGACAAGGCAAGTCTATTTGTATAGCAACTCTGTTTTTCTTAATTAATAATAAATTGTGTTTCTCCCAACACAAAAGGTCTTGTAAAAGTTCAACATTGTGAACCCTAACCCTAACCCATCTAAACATTTTGTTCCTTATAAGAAAGAGCCCTGTGAATCACTAATAAAAAACCTGACTGACTGAGTCTTCTGCTGCTGGACACCTGAATTTCTCCAATGGGGGATCAATAAAGTATCTATCTATCTATCTATCTATCTAATTGGCGCTTAAGGGCGGAGAGCTGATTGGCTGAGACCATGGGGCCTTTGCTTTGAGAGCTAGGAACATGATGTTAGATATTAGATATATGTGCTTTTGTTGAGGTTTGAAAGTTAAGTACCCCAGCTATAAGCACAAAAGGTAAGTGAATCATTTATGTGTCACAAAATGTAACTCAAACTGAGGAGATAGAAGCAGTCAGAAAAAGCTAGCCATAACTAAGCTAACTGTATTTTTTGATTGCTAACATTGCCGCCTCGATTTTTACAGTCGTTTAACACGTTCCATTAGTTTATGTCGAATGCTATATTGTCTGGGCTTATAAATGTATAGAAAAATGTCAAAAAAGCCACGTGGGGTAGTGTCACCTTATTTTGGTCCAACTTCGAACAGCGTAGAACAGCTCCATCGTGCGGGCATGAGGTTCCAGTATTCACGCTAAAAGTATTAAAAACGCAGCGTCAAATGTACTCTGCAGTCATAGCTGAATCCTCGTTACATTTACGTGTTTAGATAAAAACTAATCTCGTTTTGAAAAGATGTTTCACATAATGTATCCTAATTCATACTTGTGTAGGATGGACCCAGTGGACAGCAGCACGTGAAGCTATCCCGATGTAATGTTCTCTTTCACCACAAGGAGTCGCCACCTTCAAATACTTGAGCCAAGAGCATGGTCAAGAGGTGAGCATTGCATTCAGGTTGCATTCAGCAGGATACTTTTTGTATTGGATACTCCTTATGATTATGACTTTAAAAAAAAGCTGTAAAATTCCAATTTAATCGGTTTGAGAATCTTTAGATCAGTGTTCCCATAATTATAATTGAAAACCAACACATGGCACACCACCAGCTGAAACTGATAGAAATACTAATACATACTCTGCAGCGATTAAAAACAATGCAAACACTGTATTGTATAAAAATCAAACAGCTGCATAGAATTTGTTGAAGATTTTATTTGTGGGTTGGAGTTCAAACTGGGCCTGGGTCATCCCCGAATGTTTGCTTTGACTGAAATAAGAGGAATTCACCAACATTTTGACTTTTCACATATACAGTTTTATGGTTATATCCTGCTATCTCAGGTACATTTTGCTATTGCTCAATACAATATTTCTGGTTTATAGGCCAGAGAGCCTGTTTGGCTCTATGGTCCCTAAAGATATGAGCCGTAATATGGCTTGCTTATGATGGTATAATAATAATAACAGTGTAAAACTCTAAAATGAGGATTCATAAAATGTGGTATGTACCAGACTCTGCAGTGACGTCCCTGACTTTGATGTTAAACAGTTGATCCTTTGCTGTAACATTCCTAATGCTACTTTGATCAATATTCACTTTAGTTCCAAGAGCTTTATGGTTTGTGCTGTAATTGTGTTGTGAATATTCACTGTAAAAGCCTTTTATCACAGATTTATGGCTCCTTTGAGAGAGTGGGTCATATTTTTATGATCCACCTCACTCTGCTCTTGATGTGTTCTGGATCTGCAGCCTGACATTGGGCTCCATTAGTGCCCTCTTTTAATTAACATTCATTAGAGATGTCTTCCCCTTGTACTGCCAAACAGCTCTGTGTAGGACAGAGCTGTTACTTTTCAGTGGATGATATTAAATTGTTATGCTCAAGTGAATCATCTTCACATTCATAATTATATAAACAGAAGTTACTGCAACCAATATTATACATCTGTCATTTTAATTTAATAACATTATCATGCACACCCATATCAGTAACTGCTTGATGCTTCAGACTGAAGCTGGTTTGCTTCAGATGTTACAAAGACTTTGTGGCAGGTTTATAGGATTGGAGGCAATGGATTTAAATATTGACTTTCTCGAATGGCCGTTATTGACGGTTATCTGGTTTGAAAAGAAGTAATTTTATTAGCTCTAAGGTGCTAAAGGGTACAGGAAAATATTGTACTGTTTTCATTTGTTCAAGCAGATTTATATTGTATTTTTATTATATTGCATCTACACTGAGGAGTCAACTAACCTAGAGCTGATGTCACCACGTGTTTGCCGAAGATGTGTTACTATGATCTTTGCTAAGGCAAGCTGGAGTTTACCCCACAAATGAAGGCATCTGATTGGTCAATCCTTATATGGCTTATATCTGAATTTACAAAGAGTACTCGTAGGAAACCTATGCAGACACGGGGAGAACATGCAAACTCCACTCAGAAAGGCCCTGTTCTGACTGGGATTCCAACCCAGGACCTTCTTGCTGAGAAGCGAGAATGCTATCCACTCAGCCACCATGCCGCTCTCCTCTAGCCTGGTAACTGAGCTAGAGGAGTTGGAGAAAAACTGAGTCCATGAGCACTTCCCTATTGGGCTTCATTGTGCTCTGGGGTTAGCATTGTCCATCTATATAAATTCTGTGATCTACACTCAAGCCTTAGGTATTTAGGTTTTCTACAATCCCCTTCTTATTTTTTTTATTATATAGGCGCTGTTCTTTTAATTTACTGTGTGTGAGACAAAGAAATAAACCAAAATATGCGATTAAAGCAGAGCTGGTGCAGCTTGCAGAAAAAAATAGGGGTAATGGGCAAAATGTGAGTCTAGCACTTTCTCAATGAATCGAATGGGTTTTAAGTAAGTAAGTATGTAATGTTTATTTATATAGCACATTGTTCCATGTTCAGAGTTCAAATATTGTTCCCTACTCTCCACACACGGGGATGACAGAAGCCGAACACACTGGCGCATCAAAGCCTCCGAACAAACACCATCCATTCATTCCCTCATTTAAATTCATATCATATTGTGCATGTTTTTAATGGTAGGGCAAACCGGAGCACGCGGAGGAAACCTACGCACTGTGCTGCCCAAAATAACAACAATAATATTCAAATAATCGAAATTTATCAAATAAATTGGACCTGGGCACTTTTGGAATCCTGTGAACGGCCCTGTTCTGCCCTCTCCCTGTCTGGAGATGAGGGAGTATTATAACTTTATCTTACATCTCTTCGCACATATAGTTCTCAGCTTCTCACAGCGCTCTCTCCACAGGCTGCGTTTTACAAGGTGCTTCCAAACTCCTGAAGCTGAATCAAAGTCCTGTCACTCAGCAGCGCCGCACACCTCTGCTATTGTCCCGGTGCACAGTTATGACATAGGGCCTGTGGTATGCCCATGGCCTGGTCAATGTCTGCTCAAAGAGGAACTGGAGGCTGAGAAAAGGGTGATAAGCTGAACCGCATGTTCGAGGTAATCAGACACAGACTTTTCACTGCTGCGTTTCCTTTCAATTAATATTAATCATCCGTCTGTGTATAGGACTGTGGCCTCTGATGTAGCGGACATATGTGGAGTGGAGGTGAGCCTATTCATCGATTATCACTGTCTTGTAGTTATTAATCTCTATGCCTTTGTTTGTATTAAAATACAAATTGTTTTATGATGAGGATTTATATGGATGGAAAAGGTAAAACAAGAAGCTACGGACTTATTACTTTTATATTCTTGCTTATGAGTCTATTACAAATGTATCTTTAGATGTTCACATACATGTTTATACATGCTTATTTTTTAAGTGAATTTATATACGTTTATACTTGTGTCTAGTTTAGTACAAAATTGTGCTTTACTCAATTCACTTGTCTTGTGTGCTCCTCATTCCTACTGTTCTATAACTTGTGATGCAACACTGAAATCTGTGGGACAAATAAAGAATCGTCTGAAATGTTCAAAACAGTATGGCATTAAACTTGTCTGCCTTCGGAGAGGCTGGTAAATTATACTTAAAACATTTTAAAAGTGTGGTTAAGTAGGCTGCAGATCAATCATAAAAGTTGCACAGCGCATCTTTGAATGTGGACATGTTTTTAAATTCACTTTTGTGCAACTTTATTAAGTGAAGTTTATTCTGAAGGCAGGTAGCTGAGTTCCTCCGGGTGTTCCGGTTTCCCCTACTACTAAAAACATGCACAATAGATATGAATCTAATGAGCAAATGGATGGTGTTGGTTGGGGGCTGTTATGCGCCAGTGTGTTCGGCGTCTCACTTCCGTCATCACAGTGTGTGGACAGAATGAAAAAATATCTGAACTGTGAACATTGTAAAGTGCTTTGGGTGACATTGGTCTGTAAAAATGCACTATTAAAATAAAGATTACTTACTTACTTTCTCGACTCCTGATTCATGTTTCTCCTGTGTCGGGGTGGGTCTCCTCTGGTCAGTCTGGTTCCTCCTACACAGTATCAACATCTGGAGATGGGTTCCTTGGGACAAAATCAATCACTGCTCCTGACAGATTCTAAAAAATCTTTATTTCAAAAACTAACTAAGTATGGGCAATTTACAAAAGAAAATAACCTTGCACTGATTACTTTCAAGATACATTTCACCATTTTAAGACCTGCAGACAGTGCCATGCTACACAAAACTTGCAGCCGTTTACAGGGCTTCTATAGTTGCCTTATTGTTGCAGTTGTGTGTAAATCTTTTTGCATTACAACCTTTTTATTTTTAGTTCCTTGTGACTTTCCTGCCTCCGGTGCTACATATGCAGCAGAGATTAGATGCAGAATCAAAAGCAACATATGAACATGTATGATAAACTGAAAAGAATATCATTGGATTGTTGTGAATGCCAGAATCCCAAAAAAATGCATTATTTGTGTCCGTATTCCCCACAGACAGACTCATATCACTTGTAAAAACACATGTGCAATATATGTGCACTAATAAAAGCTGAGTTATGTTTCTTCTCTCCTGACTGTCAGCACTCACATAACTCCAATCTTTTATTCCCCCAATGCACAACCAGCTTCTTTGCAAACAGCACTAAATGTATTTAGTCGAATAGTGTGGCAAAACATCATTCTAGATTGTGATGTGATGTATGTGAGTAAATTAGTTTGAGTTGGGTGGTTTTATTTAATTGGGAAAACAATTGTTCAAAAGTGCTGTAACTCAATACCCTTTTGGTCCAAGTTAAAAGTAAAAACAAGGGAAGGGGCTTTTTGTGATTTCCTGTTACAAAAAAATAATTATATATGTATTTTGTTTTTGTTTACTATAATGATAAGTGATTTTTATTTTTATGTAACACCACGGGATTATTATTATTAATTTATTTTGCGGTACATGCTATAGTGATTTGAACACTCATTTTCCCATTCTCCCAACTGAAAGAGTGTTGAAGAGTTGAATGCTGTGAACAAATCAGACCACATCATGCTGTCGTTATCTTGTTAGAAAACATGTTATTTTTTGCAAACTTCACTATTTGATACCTAGGGCTGAGAGCTGATTGGGTTCGCTGTCGGAAAAAGCCGAAGATTTGACAGAAGCTAAAACTACATGGATGTGAAAACTGGTGACAGAACCAAACTGTTTTAGAGCCAGGAACTATTTAGATGGATTTGATTTTATATAGTTGCATTTTTTGTGGTTTAAAAATGAGGTGCCCTGTCTTTGAACCACAAATCTCTTGTTTTGTAGCTTTGTTTTGATAGTTTTAACATGTTTTTCAAATCAAATCAATTTAGTTTTGTGTCGACCTGAATCACAATAACAATTGTCTCGAATTAGGGTGTCACAAAAGGGTTGATTCACCTACAGCAGAATAGAAAATCAAACAATTGTAGCGCATAAGAATTACAATAAAACACCCAAAAGGATAATAGGTGAACCAATGACCATAACTGTCCTGGATCATCCCTTGTTCTTAGACCAAACCAGTAAGGAAAAACTCAAAACCTAGTGTGAGAAATTTAGGACTTTTAATGTGTCGTCATTTAGATCATTATCTCTCGCTCGACGCCAACTATCATTTATCAGCTCAGTGTATAACCTCAATTGGCAAATTGGCATTTCAGCATTCCTGCTCTCAGCACTTTGATTTCTCTTTATGCATGGCAGCAATTAAGAAATTCTCTAAACAAGTCTGTGCCGGTCATGCTCCAGATCTGCCATTTGTGGATCAAAATCACACAAAGCAGTGTCTGTCGATGCACCAATTCCTCATTTGATACAGCCTATAAATTAGGTTATTACTCTACTCACTTAGGCTCCAAGTCTGTATTTTACTTTTTGCAGCGTTCAAATTTTCAATATTGTCACTCTCAGCTCACAGAAAGCATGTCACAAGGTTAATTCCCCAGCGTGTTCCTTTTGGAGAGTTTCCCCCATAAACATAAAACATGCACCATAGTATAAATATGCTTGGTGTGAATGATGGAGGCGGTTGGAGGGCCAAGCAGATTGTCAGCCTCACTTCTGTCTGTGTGCCCCAAGACAACTGTGGCTACTGGAGTATCATTAACACCATTGAGTACCATTGAGTTTCTTCATACTGTAACATCTACAATATGTAAATGTCATTGATATGCATTGATCGTGTCTATATGTAAGAGCAAAAACACTGTAACTCAGAGCTCCAGCTTACCATAAATGGACGTTGGAAAACATTACGATGTGTTTCTATCTAGAATAAACCTATAAGCACTTTCTGGATAAGCAGATCTTCTCCCTGTTACAGATTACCCGAAACTCTTGTTACATTGTTGTGTTCCATCGGTGTCAGCACATAGCGTTTTGCCCCTGGCCCAGTGCAGGTCAGCAGTTGCCTGTAATCAAATTCATCAGTGCAGTGTTTATGTTAACAAAGCCTCCTTTCAAACAGACACAGGAGGAGACTCGGGTATTGTCGGGGAGAGCTCAGGGCCTCTTCTTCAGTGCTGTAAAGGGCTGGATCTGACCTCTCATGAGGGAATGAATCATCGTCAAGTTTAACAAGAGGCTGAGATCACTGCTGAGCTCGGATCCACCACCAAGCAGCTTGGGCCACACTGTACCAATCTGCTGTTGTGTCCTTAGGCAATACACTTCCCCCACATGTCTTGTTTGAATGATTGGTGGTGGTCAGAGGGGCAGATGGGACAGATTGGCATCCTCACTTCTGTCAGTCTACCCCAGGACAGGTGTGGCTGCAGTAGCTTACCAACACTTTGTGTGGAATGAATCATGCACAAAATTGTAAACTGACTTTGTGAAAATGATGCGAAAAGTCAGGATTTCACTTTTAACAAATTCATTCATTCTTTTATATGGTTTTAGGGCTTTAAAAAAAAAAAGTAAAACAATATAAATGTGTATGATTCTTATATTTGAAATATTTGCACCATATCAGATTGTTTGAAGAGCCTGATTTGTCCCAGGAGACACAAGATGAAATGGCCTGCGGCAGGTTTTTGAGGCTGCATCAAGTTCAATACATAAACTGTACATCAATACATTTGATGCCGGCCCTAAATCTCACCTAAAACATTGTGTTTCCAGTTTTATTTGAATTTAGCAAATCTTTCAGCAAAAACCATTGATAATTTGTGGTGCATTGATGAAATGTTGCACCTACAATCAAAGCATTGTCTTTTACTTTTGGATATACTTGCATGTGATCCTGTCAGACCTCTGGGAACACCAGGTGTCATTGTGTCCTTAGGCAAGACACTTACCCACACTCACCCACATTGCCTAGATTGAGGCTGGTGCGTGTATGCTAATGGTTGGTGGAGGTCAGAGGGGCTGATGGTTGCCTCGCTTCTGTCAGTGTGCCCCAGGGCAGCTGTGGCTACAGTAGTAGTTTATCACTGCCGTGTTTGAAAGAATAACTACATGTGACGCGTCTTTTAGTGTCCTGAAAAGTGCTATACAAAACCGATGCATTATCATTATTATTATTATTAGGTATTATTCAGAACACAAAACAGTTCATAGACAATAAAAAGAGATACAGAAACAGACAAAAAAAAGACCAGTGATTACACATATTTGTAAAGAACTGCACCAAACTCAGTTCCAGATCAACCATGGCCACGATGACATGATGTTCCCTGAGTCCTTGCACATGAGTAAAATCAGAAAAAACAATATAATTATGTATTACTGATCATACCTTTTTTATATGTATAGTAAGTACCACTTTATGCAAACAGACATTGTGACTGTGATGGCTGACGTCCAGTTAACTCCTCAGTTGTAATGATGCTTTGTGTTTTACAGGCGTCCTCCTGCCGGGTCCTGGGTGGTCTCATTGCCGTGGCCACAGAGATCGGTGCTCTTTCCCCTCGCGCATGTCCCTGCTACAGATACTGGAGCCTTGCAGGTGTGTGGAGGAGTAAATCACCATCGTCCTCAGACTTTCCTGTCAACGCTGTCCTCTCTGTGACTCAAGAATCCTGCCTTTCTCTCCCCAGGCCTCCTATCCGCTTGTAAAATGTGTCTCTCCAATCACACTCCAAATACACTTGACCCACTGGTTGGTAATTACATCAAGCGGACCACAAATCATCCAGACCGAGACTCAGTGATGTTAGGTGAAGTATGCAGACATTTTACATGCACACACACTTACACACTACTCACACACGCGCAAACACACACACTCACACACTCAATTGGAAGTTCAATAAAATCATGCTCTGACACCGGTCATAGAGCTAAAGAGGAGGCCTTTTTTTCCCTCCTCACTGTTTTGGCGACAGATTTGAGACAGGGACAGATATGTCTTTACCTCTCTTTATTCAACAAAAATGCTTGTACTTTATCACAATATTCTCAATATTTTGGAGATGTACTTCTGTAGGTTTGATGTTACACTGTGGAGGATTACAGCCAAAATTACGGAATTTCCATGGAAACAAACAGGAAGAGAGTCTAGTTTATGGAGATGCAAGTTCACTCAGAGCAGGTTTGGTGCCATAAAAAGTAATGAGAGAAAAAAAGTTCATTTCTCAGCTAAAAAGTTGTGGCTTTTGATTTAGTTGTTGTGGTAATCTTTTCACTAACAGGATTTTTAGTTTGAGTATAGTAGTATTGTTCTTGGACATAGAAGTTGTTTATTGTCTGGTTTGTGACTCTTCATTGACAAAGAAATCTGCACTTTTGTTATAGTTTTAGTCTTTCAAGATACTTTTTTGTGTTTAGTTTTAGTAAAAGAAATATAGCAGTGACTGAAACACTGACAAACACACACGCACACGCGCACACGGCTCGTCTGTCATCTATCAACATGGAGGCTGCCACTGCCCCCGGGGAGTCACGGCAACCTCCTCCAGCTCACCTGTCAATCATCACCGCAGGAGAGCTGATTTATGTGCAATATTTCACTCACTGACTTCTCTGTGGGAAACTGCTTCTGTTTCACTTACTTCATTTAACACACATGTAGACATTCCTCTGCAATTAAAAACATGGGAGTCTATTTGAAAGAGCCGTCTTTGACTTGCAGCATCATTCGCTAGTACTGACAGATGTAATAGTATTAATTGTTCACAGAGACCACAACTTCTTTTGCATACTTTTAAGAAAAATCTCAGTGAGTCACTGTCTGATGCTTTGTGCCGAATAAGGGTGGTCTTCTTTTTCAATCATTTCTTTGAAAACATAAAATACATGCTTGTGAAGACTAGTGAGAGTTCAAGAGTAGAGTAGAGTAGAGTCGAGGGCTGGTGGAAACAGGGCTTTAGGGACCCTTTTAAAACAGTTGCTATTGCTTTGTTTATAATGTTCCACATTCAGGCACTAAAGGGGACATGCTAAAACTACTTTTTACAGTGGCCTTTTCTTGGCATTTACACACTCAAAGTTGTTTTTAGAGGCCATTCATGTTTATATTCTTGTACAGCTTGTCTACCTTGGTTCCACTGACCACTGCCACCGCAATATTGCCCCTGGTCTTGCCTTCTTTGTTTGATGATTTTCTTGTGATATGCAAGGGAAAAAAATCAGGTGCACTTTAACTTCATCTGTGGTTGGAGCGGAGCCTGCGGGGCCTTAATGAGGCCAGGACCCGTTGTGGTGCGACGACTGAAATAGAAATTTCTCTTTTATCTCATTATTTAAGAAAAACATTGAGCTTTTAAATTACCAAATTATTCAAGATTGATGTCAGCAATTATATTACAGTATCATGTTACATTACAAATCATCCACCATGATGCCAAGTTACAAGTGTTTTTAAGCATGAACATTTCAGAAGCAAGCAGCTTTGCACCTTTGAAGCAAGCAGACATTTCCAGAGTGTACCAATATATTCTTAGAACATATATAGTTCTATAGTCTTAGAACAACAAAAAATAATATTTTGTGTTGTTTGAAATGCGTTTGTATTTCTATCAACATGCAATATGTTTGTTTGACTTTATTTTTCCACCTCAGCCCAAACACAACATTACAATTTCCAATAGTGAATTATTTAAATGGCGTTGTTCCTGAGTAATGATTCAAAGTGGCAGTAGCCGTATTTGTCTTACACCTTTGATGAATGCGGGCGTTTGTCTTCACCTTCTGAGACTCGCCGCTGGTTTATGATCTGCATGTACAGTGTGAAAAGTTCCCAGAATTCAGTTTGGTATGTGACTGTGTGAGTACATGTGTGCTTTTACTGGGGTCCAGTGCGGGCCGGCCGGTTTGAAGGATAGACAGCTGCCTTTTACTGCCCCAGGGGGTAATAAACAGTGAGGGAGGGGCCGTTATTTACCCCTTTTATTGGGGCAGCAAGCAGAGGAGGACACTTTATTGGGGTCACACTGTAACTACACACAGCTGCAGGGCGAGGAGAGAAAAGTCAAGACAAGATAGTTTGGAAAAAGTCGTTCCAGCATCACTAAATTCCTCTCTTTGAATTCTCTTCCCAGTTTTTATCCACTGTGTGTGAACTGAGGGTCATGGATCTTTTCCATTGCCACAGCCCCACTTCCCATTAACTACAGCTGCTGTCAATCAAGCACAATACAGATGGCACTTCCTGTCGTTTGACCCGCCCCCTTGTTCACAGTCATATGATGTGTTGAATAGCCACTTGTCAGGAAGCCTCTTAACTTGATCTGACACTGGTGATGGCATTTTGAAGGCGTGTGCAAAATTACCCTCCAAATGTTGTAGGCATTTCCTGACTGAACTTGTCCCCAGTGTATAATTAGCCTCACAGCATAATTGTCGAAGAACTTTCATTCAATTAAAGGTTTTGTGGAAAGGTCCTCAATGCTGTAAAATCTCTATGGGCAAGGACATCACCAAAGTTACTTGTTACTTGAACAAATAGCACCTTTTTCTGGAAACTATAGAAGCTAAAACGTGTTCTGAAATGCCTCACAGCAATAAGGATGTAGATTTCTATGCCTCTTCTTGAATCTAACCTTGCTTTCCGGTTTCCTGCACAGCCAAAATCAAGTCAAACCCAAAGTCATAAGGTCTCGACCAAGTGCATCGATATCATTGCATTGCAGTATTGGCATTGATGGATGGGTAATTTGTTTGCAGAGTCCATGGCCCCGTTTGGATGGAGATGCTGCGGAGACGCTGCAAATCTATTACCAAAAATGACCAGGCTCCTTTTTTGAACTGCAATGTAGTTCTAGCGGCCCGGACAGTAGTGGGCAGTGGAATGTTACAGCACGACACACGTGACCCCCAGCAGTTTAACCACTTCCTCAACAAGATCCTCCTCAGGGCACTGCAAAGACATGAAAGAATGCACCAACATCATTCTGCATTTATCAGCTGCAAAAATGGAAACTGAAAATGCAGCTTTGTGTGGTTTTAGATGGACAAAGGGGTAGAATTCTCTTGCGTGTTACGTAGCTTGTTAGTGTACCCGCTGCCATTGTTGTTTACGTTTGTTCTCGGCTACTGCACATGTCCAAATGTACGTGCAGGGAAATGGTGAAGTCATAGCTGCAGAGAATCCACTACAGCGTATCTGTTCTGTTCCACTCTGGAGGCTGTTTCTCAACTCTTGCGTTTTCATCCCCCTGAAACACTGTCTTAATGTAAACAGAAGGCCAAACCGATACCGAACTGTAGGAAAGAACGATTATATTTCTTTAGAGGGGCAAGAGCGGCTAGATTGTTCAACTCATACCACAGTGGGGAAGTTTCAGCATTCAAGAACAGTAAGAGGATTGACACAAAAATATTGATGCTAATGGAAAAAATAAAGTGTTATAATCATTGCTGAAGCATTTAAAAAGTATCATAATAAACCTCTGAATCAAGAAGGATGTATTGCTGTATCTTGATTACAGCCCTACTAAGAACTAAATTGCAGTTTTATTTTTGGAGGTTATTTGGCCCTTGCTCAATTGAAAGAAAAGTGGTGAGGAAACAGCCAGGCAAATGAGTGAGTTGTGTTGTCAGGATACAGACGAGTTATTCTAGTTGCAGACAGCTGACAGAAGCCCAAAATAAAATGGAGCCATCTAATGTGCACAAACACGCAGCTGCACTCACAAACCATAAAACAAACGCACTGCTAAATGCCTCCCATGTTTTTAATGATTTTTGCAACCGGCAAATAACAAGAAGCCATGCGTTTCGGTTAATACTGTGCTTTATTGTTTTACCGCCATAGAAAGATCGCTATGGTCACAAGTTTTATATATAAAAGAGTAAAGATTCAAATAAAAACCAATGTGATACATACTGTCACAGACCCTTTAAGTAAAATAAATATAAAATGGCATCACGTGATAGAAAAAGTCGACATGGAGGGTGCATTCAAAACCAATATCGGGAATCGATCCACACATAGTCATTCACAAAGTGCAGGCACACGTTCATTCAAACACTACACAAGGAGCTAAGACCGACGTGAAGCTAAAAGTGTTATGATAAGCTACAGCACAATGGACACGCTTGTTATAAAAGGAGAAAGGTACAAAAGTCTTAAGGGGTTAAGCAATATACATTTGGTTGGCAAGAGATCTGGAGGCGTGGACAGGCGAAAGTGCTGCGTTTCATTGTCTCTCGTAGACTCGTGTGCATATCGTGTCGTCCGCTCTCATGGTCTGGAAATAAGAGGGAAAAGAACAGGTTTCAGCTTTTTTCATTGTGACGTAGAATTGCGCAATAATTATCTATTCAATTGGTTTGAAAAGTGCATTAATATAGTGTAGCCAATCAATCGATTACCAAAAAAAAAACACTAATTACAGCCCTAAAATCAGCACGCCCTCTGCATGGCCTGTTTACACAATAAAAGAAAAGCACATTTTTTACAAATGTGAAACCTGAAAAATCCGAAACCAGCTTCCAGAGTGGGAATCCTCTCTCTCGTTGCATGCCATCACAAGCACATGCCAGTTAATGTTTACACCAAAACGTAGCTGTAAATGCTACACAAGGGTTGTGAGCAGCTGTTGTAGTGTGGCTTATTTGAAATGAAAACAGTTGTTTTAGAGAAAAGGAGGCAAAAAGTTCAAGTTTAATCTGCCAACGCGTTTCAACGTGCTGTTTTCATCAGGGCTTGTAAGAAATGCCCAGGTGCATGACCACCTAATTATAGAGGAAGTCATGTGACCCATAAGTCAAGTGAAAAAATAACAAACATTAAAACATTAAATGAGAAAATAAAATAGATGCTAGTACAGTACATTATACAAAATAGTACATAATCCTGGTGAAAGACATGTCTTTCATTTTTTTCTTTTTTTTAGTTTAAGTGTTTATTTGGGCATCTAGGTACAAAATCAATGATACGCTGAGAAGCATAGGAATTTTCTCTAAGACATTTTGCTTGCCCCCTCAGAAGAATAGCCTCTCCTTCTATTTAAAACATCTAATTTATCCTGAATAATTGTATTTTGTGTCAAATAATTTGGTAAATAGATTTAACCAAACATGACTCTTCAAATCATCTCCCACAGCCATTACTGATGCCCCGTTTAGACGGCTGAAAACAATGTAGTTCTAGCGCCCGACCAGTAGTGGGCAGTGGAACTTCACAACGTGACCCCAGCAGTATAATTACTTCCTCAACAACATCTTTCTGCATTTAACAGTAGCAGCAAAAATGGAAACTACAGCTTTGCGAAGTTTCGTTTGGACGAACAAAGGAATAGAGTTCTGCACCGTGTGGCGCTCGAAACACACAAAGTATATGTTGATTCATCGTCCTCATTGTTTACATTTGTCTCGGCTACTGCGCATGTCCAAATGTACGTGCAGTGAAGTGGTGAGGTAGTAGCAGGCAGAGATTTCACACATTTTTCTTCACGCGGCTGTGAAACAGCTCCCGCTGAGCAGTGTATCTGCTCTGTTCCACTATGGAGTTTATCAACGCTTGCGTTTTCACCTGAAACACCGTCTTCATGTAAACAAAAGGCCAAACCGATACTCAAAGGGGCCTTATGCCGCTTTTCCATAGTATCAGTTCGGCTCGTTTCAACTCTACACGGCAATCCACGGCCGAGTTCGCATGCTTTTCCATCAAAAATAGTGCCTACTAGTATGTCCCCAGCGTTGTCAGACCACGTCATTTACGCGTGACGCGTAACTAGTATTGGTGGGGTGCATTGGATTTCTAATATCA
>JAPMNZ010931797.1:0-10847 GCA_029875035.1 Pomatoschistus microps | reverse complement strand
TTACCTCTCTAAATACAGCGTTTAGTGCTCACCAAGTGTCACTGAGATCTGACTTTTTCACATTGAAAACATACAGTTCATACATACATACATAGATACATACATACATTCAGTACATACATACATACATACAGTACATACATACAGTGCATACATACATACAGTACATACATAGATACATACATACATAGATACACACATACAAACATATATGTCAGTTACCTCTCTAAATACAGTCTTTGTGTAACTTTACTGTAGTTTTTACTGTAAATGTCTGTATATGTCGTGTATATGTCGTGTATAGTGTGCTCATAGTCGTGCTCAAGTGTGACCGAGATCTGACTTTTTTACCTTGAAAACAGAGAGAGAGTAAACTTTCACAATGAAAACGTGACTAAGTCATGTGACTGTGTTGTTCATACTCAATGTTGTCAGGACTTATCATTTTGACGACACAGACAGTTTCATTGACATGAAAACTTGCTTTTGAGGAATTAACTTTTCATTTTGAGAAAGTGATGTACTTTTGCAGGTTATCCACCAGGTTTTGCAGTTTGCACTAATTGTTCTGAGAAATGCACAAACTGTTGTGCAAATGTGAAGAATGATGTAAGAAATGCACCAAAGCGACTGAGAAAAACTGTAATAGCCTGGAAACGTCTGCGCAGCGTCTCAGTATAAACCCACCCTAAGTCATTTGACTGTGTTGTTCATACTCAATGGTGTCAGGACATATTATTTTGACGACACAGACAGTTTCATTGACATGAAGACTTGCTTTTGAAAAATAAACTTTTCATTTGAGAAAGTGATGCACTTTTGCAGGTTATCCATGAGGTTTTTGCAGTTTGCACTAATTGTTCTGAGAAATGCATTAACTGTTGTGCAAATGTGAAGAATGATGTGAAAAATGCACCAAAGCGACTGAGAAAAACTGTAATCAGAGAGTCCGGGTATAAACGAGACAAGAATGAATTAAACGAACTCACGCCGGGAGTAGACCGGCTCACAATGAATTAAAAGATATTCCAGAGCAGGAGAACAGTGCTTGGAGATCAGTATCACACCGTTACACCAGTTTGTATTAATGTAGAAGCAGAGTCCTCCGCCTCTGCTCTTTCCTCCGGAGAGCTCACAATGGCGATCCGCGCGGAACAGCTGAAAGCCCTGTAACTCCAGAGCAAAGTCCGGCCTCCGATCGTTGAGCCAGGTATTAGTGAAACAGAGGACACATGATGAGGAAAAGTCTCTGTTCTGTGATCAGCAGGGAGAGTTCGTCCATCTTATAGCCCAGTGAGCATACGTTGGGAAGGAATATGACCGGGAGTGCCATGCGTGCGCCCCTTTTCCTCAGTCGCACCAACACACCCCCACGCTTTCCTCTCCTACGGGGTTTCACTTTTTTGGCAGAAAATAAATAAATGAACCAAATCAGCTGCAGACGGCAAGAAAACAGGCAGTAGGTCCGTGGGGATGGTGGGATTAATGTTCAGAAGCTGCTCACGCGTGTAGGAGCAGGCAGAGACGCTATAAAAGCAGAGAAAAAAGAAAGATTGCGCATCAAAGAGCCGAGGCGCCATCTTTGTTGTAAGCTTGCCCATCACTGTCCAATTTGATGTTGCTGCAAATGGCAATCAATTAATCTGACTGATTTAATTTTCCCATTGGGGGTCCGGCCCCGAGGAGGCTGTCTGGTAAAACTCTGACCCTCTGACAAATATAGTTGATGACCCCCTGCCATAAATGGTAAGACACGTTATTGTCACATCAACTAAACTAAACTGCACCAGCCCGTCACTGATCCTCCTTTAGGTGGTGAGTCCCTTGATCTTTTCAGCAGGGGCTTCAGGCAAGGTGGGGTTAAGTGTCTTGCCCAAGGACAGAGCAACAGCAGACATTAGTGGGAGTCGTGAATTGGTCTTGTGGTGGGCTCAAACCCAAATTTTCAGGTCCAAAGGCCAAATGCTCTACCAACTGAGCCCCTGTTGCCTCATATATTATTATTATTATCATTATTATTAAGTATTTCTCTCCACTCTCTTCCCCTCAGCACATTTTTTGTGAATCTAGAATAGACAGAGACCAGAGAGGTGGCTGAGTGGATAGCACTCTCGCCTCTCAGCAAGAAGGTCCTGGGTTGAAATCCTGGTCGGACCAGGGCCTTTTTGAGTGGAGTTTGCATGTTCTCCCTGTGTCTGCGTAGGTTTCCTCCGGGTACTCCGGTTTCCCCTACCACTAAAAACATGTGCAATAGTTCTGGCATGCGCCTCCTGTACTGGCGACCCCGCTCCCATCTCTGTGTGGACTGAGATCTGGTTAGAGTGAAAGGTATATAAATAAAGATGACTTACTAATTACTTACCATAAGAATAATATGGCGGCTTTGTAAATCTTATCACTGTCAAATTATGATTTGGGAAATCATCAGTACATTTTCTTTGTCATAATGTCTTTCATAATTCTTAGCTGAAGCACAGCCTTTAAATCTGTCCAAAACCCACATCTAACTTTTGCCTAATGTTTGCCCTCTCCTTCAGCTCCTTGATTGAATCTACTTGTGATTTCGCAGCAATCCGCTTCGGCCGGATGCCGCAGGCGGAGAAGGAGAAGTTATTGGCTGAGTTTTCTTCAGACGTGGAACTGATGCATCCGGAGGCGGCGGATCTGCGTGCTCTGTCCCGTCACCTGTACAACGCCTATCTCAAATACTTTCCCCTCACCAAGGCCAAGGCCAGGGCCATCCTCTCCGGCAAGACTGGAGACAACGTGGTGAGATCTCAATATGTTTGAAGGGGCTCATGTGAAAACTACATGGTGATAAAATCTACACAACACAACTTTTACATACGGTGCACTTGGCATTTGTCTTTGTAGATTTTTGGATCTGCCTAGATATTGTTTGGCCTGGAAGGGTTGTGGTCCATTATCAACCTTTCATAGCTGCGGAGAGAAGAGCCGACCAATACAAATTTTCTCTCTCTCTGGAATCTATTTGATGTATCTCAGTGTTGACAACATGCTGTAATACAGTTCTAATCCATTAAATATATTCCTAAAAGGATGATGTATCTTTCTCTTTAGTTCTACATGTTTTAATTTATCCAGAAGTGTTTGTGATTAAAACTGTAGAACCCTTTCTGTGCTGCAGTCAGAGCAGTTCAAGGCCTCTCAGTATCTCCTCCTCCAGTGTTTTGACTGTCTGCCTGGGGGAGGGCTGGGTGTTTACTAAAATACACCCAACAGGGAAGTCCAATTTAGCTGCATGTTTCCATTTCCCACACTTCTGACCCTGAGTCCTGTCCATGTGTGGTCCACTTGCATTTATTAAAGATGTATTTTTTATGTGACCTGCTTTTGTTTTGGCTGAATTTAAGGACTGGTTTCAATCTGGTTCATACTGGTTCTGATACAGGGGTCCCAACATCACACCATGAAGCAGACAATGAGACAGCAGGTGAAAAGCAATGAACAGGCTACTGCTGAACTCATAATGACAGATAGAGGAGAGGAGATGACAGTGCAGTCATCACACTTCTCCAGCAGGGGGCTCTATATGTAGTGTCACTTTAAGGCGGAATTTCTTCAGGTCTTCGACTTGAGTACAGAACTGAGACCTCATACATACTTGTCTCTTTTCGTCTTCAGCCGTTCGTCATCCACGACATGAAGTCTTTACTGGAGGGAGAGCAGTTCATCAACGTCCGGGTCCCGACACATGATGAGCAGCGACAACCGCTCGCCAATGGATACGGCGGTCAGTTGCTCTGTGCAGGTGTCTGTTAAAGCTGAGGGACATAACTTCTGTCTTTGTTAAAGCTAAGGGATATAACGTCTGTCTTTGTTTTAGCTGAGGGACGCAACTTCTGACCCTGTTAAAGCTGAGGAACATGACTTCTGTCTCTCTTAAAGTTGAGGGACATAATTCCTGTCTCTGTTGAAGCTGATGGTCATAACTTTTGTCTCTGTTAAAGCTGAGGGACGTAACTTCTGTCTCTATATAGAACATGTGTGTGTCTAAACAGAAAGTGAACAAATACTGAGTGAAGGTCCTTTTGTTTCACTTTTCTGTCTGAAAAGGCTGTTGATGTGAAAACTGGACCATTGCCAGACCAGGACCAAAACCAAGACCACGACAAGACCAGGCTAACACCAGGACCAAGACCGAGTCTAAGACAAGACCGGACTAGGACCGAGACCAGACCAAGATCAAAACCAAGACCCAGACAAAGACCTCAAAAATACATTAATGTAAAAACTGGTGATGGAAGCAAGCTGTTTTAGAGCCAGGAACTGGAACTAGATACATGGGTTCTATTACAGGATTTTGTTTAGAAAATTACAGTGGGATAATACACAGGAAAACAGAAAAGACGCAAATCTACCCATAGCAGTAACAGGCTGCAGACTTCCCTTCCACTTAGCTCACGTCTGCCCCCACCTTGGTTGGGTGCGCGTCTCTCACCTCGGTGTGGCTACTTGTCTACAAGTTCGTCACTTGTAGACAAGTGTGCATACTGTGCGTACAGTTTTAAGCCACTGCCTCACCATTTGACTCCACACCTTCTGTCTATATGCTCTCATCTGAAACTGTGTGAGCATGAGAAATATTTGAATGGAGCTATTTTCTGCCCTATATCTGTCTATTGTAGAGCCTGTATACAAATGTTGGAGGTTGGCACCAACTCTCTCTGGCTCTTAATGACATGTAAAAGTAAACTCCTCTAGCTCAGTTTGTGTCACACTCATTTTGGCCTTAAGTCTTTGATCCTGGTGTTTATGTAAATCCACATATGAGCCAAATAAGGATTGTCCAAAAATTAGCACCGATGAGCTTCTGCATTGAGGTAAACACTATGGTGGTGTGACACTCGCTCAGTCCACTCCTAGTATATAGTACATTCTATGTGTCTTTTGTCTGTTTTTTTATTGTGGGTTGGCCTGTCGAAATATTCAATAAATCAATTAATCGCATAATAATTAAAATTAGCTTGATAATTTTTCTGGCCGCGATAAATGCCATTTGCATGCTTGTTTGTTTTCGTCGTCTCTCTCCCTCTCTCTCTTGTCAAAGAGCCAGCGTGTTTGCCGATGCGGAATTACTGTTCAATAATAAAATAAAAGTATGACGCACCTCCGTGAACAGGTCTCTGGGCACAGAGACGCTGCAGAGCTGCATTATTGGAGAAGAACTTTACACAAAATGCCGCTAGCTTAACTCTGTTAGCATCAAAGTCCGCCCGCTACTTCCGCCTCTTCCGGCGGCGCCACCGCAGGCCAGGATTTCTAGTCTGAACCAAAGACTGTAAAAGTCTGAACACTCCAAGCGTCTGAAGTGCGTACGGAAGCTGCATTCCAGTGTCGGCGGCTGAACGGCCCAGAGTAACAATGAGTGAACCCTCATGTCAGTCACTTGTCAGTCGCATGGTGTGTGGGGAGGCGGGACTAAATGCGTGAATAATTCCTAAAGTGATTTTTGCATGTGGCCTATTGAGGCATCTGTTTCATAACTTTGTTTAGAAAGGTCCTGGCAGTTTTATTTCAGTTCATTTTTTGTTGACAGAGACTGAGAGTCTATTTCATTTACTGTTTTTAGTTTTGTGTTCTATTGTTAAATATTCTTTAAAAACAAAAGTGTATTTCTCTTTGAAAAGGTGTACCTGAATCATTATCATTGTATTAGATAAAAATTATCTCAGAACAGCAATATTATCGCTTATCGCAATAATTTCTGACACAATTTATCATCCAGCAAAATGTGTTATCGGGACAGGCCTAATTGTGGGATACATTAAATCTCTCTCTCTCGCTCGTAAGAACATCAAAACATACTTTAACAGAGGTATTTGATTTGCAGGCTTGATGAGTGAATCCCAGGTGGACTACAGTGGCCTTTCCAGCTGTCTTCCCAGTGGTCTTCCCAGTGGTCCTGGCTCCGTGTGCATGGACACCGCAGAGATGAGGTTCTTCCACAGCTGTCAGTCCCGATCGGCTGAGGCGGTGAGAGAAGTGACGGAGTTTGCAAAGAGCATCCCGGGTTTCATCGACCTCGACCTGAATGACCAGGTGCAGTTTCCCCTGTAACACTGCAGACAATTGTACAGCTGCTATTGCAGCTACAGCTCCCCTTGGACAGACTGACAGAAGCAAGACAACCTGTATGGGACATCAGCCACTCTGACCACCACCTTCAAACAGACACAGATTCTCTCTCACACACACACACACACTCACACACACACACACACACACACACACACACACGCACACACACACACACACACAAACACATACACACACGCACGNCACACACACACACACTCACACACACACACACACACAAACACATACACACACGCACGCACACAAAAACTTCTTGAAAATTAGATGACCACTGTAGATCCAGGACAGAAGCTGTAGATCCAGGACCGAGGCTGAAGATCCAGGACTGAGGCTGTAGAGCTAGGACTGAGGCTGTAGATACAGCACTGAGGATGTAGTTCTAGAACTGAGGCTGTAGAACCTCCTCTCTACTCAGCAGCCAGCCCCCCTGCATACCTCTGTCATTCACTGCTGCACAGGTGAGGTCAGAGATGAGGAGGATAAAGACCAGGAAAGCACCAGGACTAGACAACAGAGTTCCTCTTCGCTCCTGCGCAGATGAACTCTGTGGAGTGATGATGTACCACACAGAAGTGACCTCGGGCCAAAGACCTCAGCGACTTCAGGCCGATGGCTCTAACATCCCGCTGCATGAAGACACTGGAGAGTCTGGTCCTGGGACATCGGAGTTGAGGACGCCATCATCACCCTCCTCCATCGCTCGCTGTCCCACCTGGAGAAACCCGGCTCCACTGTGAGGATCCTTGTCTTTGATTTCTCCAGCGCCTTCAACACCATCCAGCCGCAGCTTCTCAAGGACAAGCTGGAGACAGCCGGTGTGGGCTACGACCTGTCCCTTTGGATCCTAGACTATCTCACAGACAGACCCCAGTTTTTGAGAACCAGGGACTTTGTGTCTGAGGTCCTGACCTGCAGTGTGGGGACCCCCCAGGAGACTGTCCTCGCGCCGTGCCTCTTCACCCTCTACACAACACGGACAACTGTGTCCTCCAGAAGTTCTCAGACGACTCTGCCATCATCGGACTCAGCTCCGAGGACGATGACGCAGTGTACAGAGGAGTAATTCAGGACTTTGTGGACTGGTGTCAGCTGAACCACCTCCTCATCAACGCGGGGAAGACCAAGGAGATGGTGGGGAATTTTTGCAGACGTCACTCTGCCGCTCCAGCCCCAGTGAACATCCAGGGAATGGACATTGAGAGAGTCGACTCTTACAAGTACCTGGGTGTTCATCTGAAGCACAAACTGGACTCATAACACAGACGCCCTCTTCAAGAAGGGCCAGAGCCGACTCTACCTGCTGAGGAGGCTCAGGTCTTTTGGAGTGCAGGGGCCACTCCTGAAGACCTTCTATGACTCTGTGGTGGCATCAGCCATCTTGTAGTGGTCTGCTGGAGCAGCAGCATCACAGAGAGGGACAGGAAGAAGCTGGACAAGATCATCTGGTAGTCCAGCTCAGTCCTGGGCTGTTCCCTGGACACAGTGCGGCAGGTGGGGGACAGGAGGGTCCTGGGCAAACTAACATCTTTGCTGGACCATGACTGTCACCCCCTGCAGGACACTCTCTCTGCTCTTGAGAGTAGTTTCAGTGACAGACTTATTCACCCTCGCTGAGTGAAGGAGAGGTTCCGAAGGTCTTTCCTTCCTGCTGCTGTCAGACTGCACAATGAGAACTGCTGATTCTGTAAATGTCATTCATCCGTAAATAAGTACATACTAAAACCATGTGCAATACTGCAACTTCAGAATGTCATTGAGCAATGTCACTTTACTTTATCTACTTATTATCCTGCCCTATAACTCTGCACTACTATATATAATCTTTTTATTTTGAAAGGCTGGTATCGAAGCATTTACAGCATTTACAGTTAGTTAAGAAACATAGCTACTACTACTGTATACTTTGTGGGCTCCCTGTTTGTCTCTTACTGTTGTGTCCGTGCGCCGCAAGATAAAAATTTCCCCACTGTGGGACGAATAAAGGATCTCTTAAAGGCTGTAGATCCTGGACAGATGCTCTTGTTTTGTGTCTCAGGTGACGTTGCTAAAGTATGGTGTGATAGAGGTCCTGATCATCATGATGTCTCCACTCATGAACAAAGACGGGACTCTAATCTCGTACGGACACATCTTCATGACACGTGAGTTCCTGCGGAGTCTGAGGAAGCCATTCTGTCACATGATGGAACCCAAGTTTGAGTTCTCCGTCAAGTTCAACACCTTAGAATTGGACGACAGCGACATGGCCCTGTTCCTCGCTGTCATCATCCTCAGTGGAGGTGAGTTACCAGAGAGAGACCAGAGAGAGATGGGAGAGAGAGCAGAGAGAGAGAGCAGAGAGAAACCAGAGAGAGAGACCAAAGAGAGACAACAATAAAATCTGGAGAGACTACACAGAGACAGAAAATGCTTTAGATTATTTATTTGTTTGTTTGGCACCCTAGGCCCCTGCTTGGGGCCACTTGGTCCGTGAAGATCATGCCTTCCTCCTCGCTGACAAATGCAGAAAAACACTATAGCTCCATGTGGTGTGCTCTGACTAAAGTTTGACCGAATCAATGAAAAATAATCTGGGCATGTGTATGAAGGCCAAATATCACTGTAATCATGTATAAGCAAAGAAAAGTCAAAAAGCGTAATATGGTTCCAAAGATTTGATATATATTGATTTATTTTGGAATGTTTGCAAATCTGCAATATGAGAAGAATAGTCTTATCAGTTCGTCAGCAGTAGTATATTACAATACACGCCCACTCTGTTTCTGATGTGTGTAATCAGTCACAACAGTCCTCTGCTGCACGCCACACTCAGCCTTGACTCTGTTATCAGGTCAAACTACATCAATAAACCACAATCTCTTCCTCAAACACTCATCAAAGCCATGGTGTGTGTCCAGATTACCAACACACTCATGAGCACAGAGGGGAATTTGTAGATTATTAATGTAATTAGTGAGATTAAAACAGGACAGATTGATAACTCAGCATTTGTATTTACCTATACTTTTGAAGGTTGTATCAAAGGAAAATAAAGCAGCAATTGTGCATGCATACACACACACACTCAACTGTTTTGTTATGGTGTTTATATAAAGTCAAGGCAAGTCTGTTTGAAGTTTAATTTATTAAGGACAATGTGCAGTTGCATTAAAAAGATAGCTGCACCAGATTTAGCACCATTCTACTTTCCATGTGTAGTGCTTGACATGGTGGGGCCACCTCCAGTCCTCTGAGGCTCAGCAGGGCAGTGCCTAGTTATTACTGTGATGGGAGACACAGTGGGAGACTTTTCACTGGTTTTAACAGAAGGGAGCCCCCCGCAGCCTTAGATCCTCGGGCGGGTCCCTGTTGACTGTTGCAAGGTCGAGGCTCCGGACGAAAGGTGGCCGAGCCTTCTCTGTCCGGGCTCCTCGGCTTTGGAACCACCTGCCCGAGGAAACATGGCTAGCACCATCAGTATCATCTTTTAAATCACTTAAAACCCACTTTTATCAAACAGCTTTTAACTGTTAGTTATAAAATTCACATGTTGCATTTTAATATCTGCTTTGTCTGTGTGTCTTTCTTCTTGTGTTTTGCTCTGTCTGCTTTGTTTTCCTGTATCTATTGTATCTAATCATTGTTTTATTGTTTATCATGCTGACTGTGCAGCGCTTTGTAAACATTGTTATTAAAAGTGCTATACAAATAAAAGATTATTATTATGTTATTATTATTATTATTATTATATTAATAACTAGGGGGGCACAGTAGGGAGGCTGCACCTGTAAAGTGCCAAACTGTGGTTGTAGAGTGCCAAACTGTGTTTGTGTCCATAGGCAAGACACTTCACCCACATTAGAAAAAGTCTGGTGTGTGTGAATGGTTGGTGGTGGTGGAAGGGGCTGAAAGCACAGACTGGTTCCCTCAGTTCTGTCAGTGTGCCTCAGGGCAGCTGTGGCTACAGTAGTAGTTTATCACCATCGTGTTTGGAGTGACAGAGTAGCGTCCAGAAAAGCATTTGGCCCCACTGGCAACAATAGGCTTTTTCTATGTGAGAAATGTGTTGTGTCACTACATGTGGATTATGGAAGATTTATTGTGTCATCAGATTTTGAATTATTTTGAGCTTGAATTGTTCCATTTGAATTTTTTTAGCTTGATTTTTTCCATTTGAATTTTTTCACCCTGAAAAAGCATGTTTGATTATTTTTGTCTTTGCATTTCAGTTACTAAAAATTCAGTATACAAGTTTCAATGTGAATACAATTTCAAAATGACATAATCACCTTCAAAATATGAAATATGAATATGAATATGTTTAAATGGAAGATTTATTGTGTCATCAGATTTTTTTTTAGGTTGAATTTTTCCATTAGAAAATTTACCCTGAAGGAGTAATGCTGAGAAGAGACTTTGAGCGTCCAGAAAAGCATGGTATGAAACCCATGTATCTGTACCCATTCGGCCCCACTGGCAACAATAGGCTTTTGCATGTGAGAAATGTGTTGTGTCGCTACATGTGGAGTGCTTCAAGAAGCTCGTCAGAACACCGAATGTAGCATGCAAATTTTTCACAGTCGTATTTTTTCGCAGGGAATTTAGACTGTTGAATTCAACATTATGAAATTTATAATCTTTAGCATTCTACAATATGTATGGACATTTTTAATTATTTTTTATTTTTTGTGCTCTATATTTCTCATGTGTTTTTAACTGTTGATTCTCTGATCTGTATTGATGATTTC
>JAPMNZ010931793.1:0-10823 GCA_029875035.1 Pomatoschistus microps | reverse complement strand
ATAGGACATTTATCTTCAGACATGAATTTTCTCCAGGCAGGAATTTATTCATATTTGGACATGATTCAATTTTATTGTATATGTATATCGACTAAACTAGAAAATGTGTGTTTAACAAGATTAGCATTTTAATTGTCTTTTTAAAAAATTTCTGTAAGTGAAAGACTTAAAAGTGGGTGTCTATTGAATTACTATTTCATTTAGGGTTTTTAAAGAGACAATGTTAGCTGAGGATATATTGGTCCACAGTGAGTTAAAAGTTTAGTAATCATCTAATTATTGTAACCTAATATATTAACCTAATATTAATAATAAAACAAATTAATTATAATTGGGCATTAAGGCTGATTGTGTCTTGGACTGGAGATAGTTTTGTTTCATATGTTTGTATAAAGTTGAAGTTAGTGGGTGCTGAGGTCTGGCTCTGCAGCGACAGGGAGATAGGGAGTGGATGTGTGTGGTTTCCTGCTCTGGGCAATCTCCCGTAAGTCCTGCTCCAAACTAAAGACTTTTGAAAGTTGTTTTAATGAGCAAAATACTTCTTATTTCTGTCAACTTATAAAGCAGCTATATAACCTTGCAATTAATTACACAGGTTGAGAATGAAAAGAGAAAGATAAAATGTGATGTGTTTAATTGGCTGCTGGTTATAGAGTAAGTCAATCCTAAAACTGGACATGTGTGTATCCTTTATTATACGATCGCATGGACTACAAAATGTATTTTTTGGAAAATATCAAATGTAGTAAAATTGTATAATTGCTAATTAATATGAAAACAATAATTACATACAATTTTACCAATTACATTATTTGTAAGACATTACTGTGGTAAAATTACAAACGTATTCAATGTTATAATAATTAATCATAAATAATGACTAATTTTTGATTATCTCAAACCTGCATAATTTGTACATAATAAATGACAAGCTGTAATTTTAGAACAGGTGCACAAATGTATAGATGCCCATTTTAGTAACATTATTGAAGCTGAGCTGTAGGAATGAAGAGGAGCCAGTTCTCTCTTGGATTAATCTCAAACGTTTAAAAGATTTAACTCAAGCCTTTAATTGAGACCTAATGTAACCTTTGAAATTCCTTTCTTATTTTTCACCTCAGACGCCTTCTCCTGGATTTGTCGTATTGTGTTTAAATCTGAAAGCTGCTTTGTACAGCTAATGCTTGAGCCAGTTAATAGCAATCAACTTCCTATTTTTGTGTCCACTTCCAGATTATCTTGTGTCTCGAATGTGGGATAAGTGGAAGTTGGAATGTGGAGTTTGATAAGAGCTGTGTATGTGAGGGGCACATGTGAGAGTCAGCGCTCTGCTATTGTACTGGGGACGCTGATATAAACACTGGAATTTCCTTGTCATAGCTTCAGCTGCCAGACTTTTTCATACATTTACCAGTGACATCAACAAAAAAAAAGTTTAGCCGAAATGAAACAACCTTTTGAAGAGGGAAAATAAATATTATTTTAAAAATTTCTGTTTGATTATGATGTGTGTTAATTGTTCCCTACTTTTCCCCTTTCCCTGTTCTCTGCTTCAGGATGAATTTCATCCCTTCATTGAGGCCCTTCTCCCTCATGTCCGTGCCATTGCCTACACGTGGTTCAACCTCCAGGCCAGAAAACGCAAGTACTTCAAGAAGCACGAGAAGCGGATGTCCAAGGATGAGGAGCGCGCAGTGAAGGACGAGCTCCTGTGTGAGAAGGCCGAGGTGAAACAGAAGTGGGCGTCCCGGCTCCTGGCCAAGCTGCGAAAGGACATTCGACAGGAGTACCGCGAGGATTTTGTCCTCAGTGTGACGGGTAAGAAAGGCCCGTGCTGCGTGCTCTCCAACCCCGACCAGAAGGGCAAGATCCGCCGCATCGACTGTCTGCGCCAGGCCGACAAAGTGTGGCGTCTGGACCTGGTGATGGTCATCCTCTTCAAAGGCATCCCTCTGGAAAGTACGGACGGAGAGCGCCTGGTCAAGTCTCCTCATTGCACCAACCCAGCACTTTGTGTCCAGCCGCACCACATCACAGTATCGGTCAAAGAGCTGGACTTGTTCCTGGCTTACTATGTGCAGGACCAAGGTAAGTCCAGTCTGTTTGTTTTACTGTGAGAGAGGCTTGGCAAGGTCAAGGAGCACATGTGTTACTTCTTGGCAGCACCACAAATCTGGCCAAGAACACAACTTCTGTCGCCAGACAAATAAACTAGGAGCGCATACGTCTCCCACAATCACAGCCTGCAGACCATTGTTTCTATCCACTGATAAATACACACCACTATTAGAATTATAACTTGAACAACCTAAATTGATAATAATAATATAGTTGTAATAACATTATATTTACTCACAGTATTCAAGCAGTGTTAAAACATATGAACTGAAAATCACATAAAGCAACAGCTGCTGACATTGTAGACACACAATGACCTAATGTTTATTTGAACCAAATTTCTAGAAAACCATATGTGATCTTTATTTTAATATGAGTTTGTACACTCGCCCTATGGAGCCAGTAATGAATAATAGTAAATTTACATTTAATAGCGTTTTCATCATTGTGATTCAAACAAAGATGCAGTTGGTTCCTTTTTTAAAGCTAAGGCTGCTTTCAGATGCCAATGCCATTGAGATTCTCACAGTTAGTTTACATTGACACACGTGGGAACCTCCACCACCAATATTTGGGAAAAGGCGGTGTATGGCTAACTCATTACCATAAAAGCCTCAGCGCCATTTTGTGTGATAAGTGCCAGGGAAAGCAGAAGGCACCGCGCACAGACAATAATGGTTGCCACTGGCACCGGGCTTGGCATCACAGCCTCTTTTGTGTCTTTTGTGGATGCCACCGTTTTCTACTTTGCATCCGCTGCATTCTCGCCTGTTCAGTGCTAACTAGGGCTCTGTTTGTGAAGTAAAGATGGTGCGTTCGTTTGCACCACATATTTAAGTATAACTGTTGAGGCCGGTTACATAATTGTTCAATTTTTATCAAATTAAGTATACAAATTAATTTAGAAGGCAGAGATCTGAGAGTGAAGTTTAAATATCTTGCCCTTAACTTTAATGACTTAATTCTGATTCAGGTAATGGTAAGGTATGGATAAGGTAAGAGTAAGGCAGGGGTAGGGTAGGGGTAAGGCAGGGGTAAGGTATATATTACAGATCAGAGTGATTATTTATTGTAGTCCACAACATATAGCCACTCAAAACTTTGCCAAAAAACACACTTCTTTTTCTCTTTTTCAATGGATCATAGAAAAAGGCGCACGTTCCTTCGGTTTAGTTTTTGCATCGTCGCTATCCTTCGTTACCGAGCAGTGCCCGCCTTGAGACAATGCAGCCATATTGTGGTAGCGTGCGGCGCGCCGCCATTTTGTTTTGCACTGTGCCAGAGCGGCAGGCGAATCACCAGTAATGGTTGTTAGAGGTTTGGAGGTTGGCATCAAACCCTCTTTGTCTGCTTGCAGCGTGCCTTTGATTCGTTGGTTGGCATCCGCAATGCAGTGGGCACGTTGGAAAGTTTTTGACAGTGGCAGAATGGAAGCCGATGCCTTTGTTCTGCTGCAACTGCACGAAACAAACAAACATACAATCAAACACAAAGAAAGTAGCAACTGGCTTTGGCTCGCGCCAAATGTGGAGTTGGTGCTAAGCGCTAAAATGGTCCACTCTGAGCTTTTAATATTGTTCATTCCCATGTCTGTGCTGGCAATCCAACCGCTCCACACTGTTAGGTAATTGAGAAACACAGAGTAAAGAAGCGCTGCTATTTACATCAGGACTTTTTACTTTCTTATTTTTGTTCAAATCAATAAGTTCAGAGTGTATTTGTTTGAGATTCTGGTGGGTAGCTGCTGAAAAAGGTCGTGCGGTTGGCAGAGAGAGCTGTGAGAATGGAGAGGGCACTCAGCCCCTTGTTGTGGAGCAGGGCACACGGAGCCCGCGGAGCAAAAGCCCCATGTGCATGCCCAGATGAATGCCCGCTGGGACCGGGCCGGGGGCAGGCGTGGGGGTTGTGCCATCTATTGTGCCAACTGGCAGCTTGCGTTCAACACAAACCCTGCTTCATCCCTTCTACTTTGTTGTAGTTTCTGACACTTTTTTAATAATCAAGTGATACCAAAACCACCCTGGCAAGAATGACAATTGTTTTCCCTCTTTCAGGATTTACATTGTACCATTTTTAGTTTCACACAGTGACAGACCCAGTATCTCTCTTGGTAGGGCATGTTACATTTTGTAAAGTATAGAATCACATATGTATTTTTTTCCTTTTAACAGTTTGGTCTTTGTTTTTCTACTTACAGCTCGCATAACATGGTATAGAGTGTGTGTTTCAAAACACAACATTTACCTTCAGTTTCACTCAATCCGCAATTAGATAGGTCAGTGTACTCTTGCTGCGAATGGATGGTGAAATATCAGGGGACGTTCCCATTGGTTGAAAGCAGTCAGGAGAATAGCTGTGGTTATCCTTTGGTTGAGTATAGAAGTCAAGGTCAAGCAGCTTTCCCATTACTCTCGGGCTGAAAGTTAACACGGCCATAAAACATCATTATCCAGCCCCCCCTCACCCTCTACATCCCCCTGACGTAACTCTTTTCACACCGTCATGATAGTTTGTGGAAATGGATGAATTACCTTCTCAATACATGCTCCCCTTGTTAACGGACACCCTGTTTTACGAGCGCCAGACTTAACCTTTGGGCCACGGGTCGAGACCTTTTGCGGAGAGATGTGGCTGGGTGTCCTCTGAAGTTTAATTGAGCAAAGCAGATCAGTGGAAACAGGCCCCGGGCGCGTGCAGCAGGACGTTTGCGCCTAAAGGAGGGGTGGCGTGGCAGGATCGTAAGCCCCCCTTGTTGACCTTGTCAGCTGAGGTCAGACCACGGCTCCTGGCAACTCATGTCTCCCGACGTTTGGCTTGAGCTGGTGGTCTCCCTGCTTTGACGGAGACATATTTGTAGCTAAATTGACTTTTATTTGGAGTTTTTAAGCATGCTACGAAATTGTTCCCTCATCCAAAACAGACCTGGTGTTCTTTGTAGATAGATAGGTATATAGATACAGACAGACAGATAGATAGATAGATCCCCTGTAGGAGAAATTCAGGGTTTTAGATGCTAAGATCAAAAACTTCTGGCACAAACACGGATCTCTGCACCTTCTGTCTAAAAGCTCCTATCTCAGTCCTGTAAAAATATGATGTCATTGTATCACTATGACAAGAGTCTCATTTATAATTGTTAACAACTAAAGTGATAATGCATAATGTTTCTTCTTTAGATTCAAGATTTGTTTGTTTGCCACAGATTCCAAATACATTCTCAGTTCAACTTAAAAAAAATAAAAAGTACCTCAGCTTTAATACAGGCTAAATCCAAATGTGTAAATTAAGGCAAAGTTTATAGTTCAGGATTATCAAGATACATTTCGAATAGGATATATTCCAATACAAACATTAAAAAGTCTCCTGGTGTGATATTAGTTTGTCTCCTATCTCGACTCGTGAGATGTTCGCTGCGTGGAGATGAAATATGACATTTTCAGATCTCACACACATAAACTCAATCTAAACTAACACATAACTCAAACTGAAACACACATTTGTATGAAGTTCGTTTCGTTTATTTTCTCTTCGGTCATCGGTCATGAACAAAAAGATCCAAAAACCTATTGAGTAATCTGGATTGGAAGCATTTGAGGTTTTCCCTAAATTTTGAATGGCTTGATAAAGAAGACGAGTAGCGATAATAAGATAAATATTTTTAAAACCTTATGCGATTGACCCACTAATAGAGCAAGAGCCTCCTAAAAAAAAACCCATACCCTATGAAAAACCCAATGAAATAAATGCAACAAAATTATAAAACGTAAATCTAAAACCAGAATTTTTTGTTATATCAACTAACTACTAAAAACTACTATTTTAAACGAGCGGATTCCATTCATTAAATTGGACTTTTGTAAATATGGATCCACCTTATCTATTGAACAATGTTATTTCCCAAACCAGGAGCTAAACCAACAGGAACAAGTCTAAATCCCAATCAGAGTCTTGTGCAGCGTGACCACACCAGAACCAAACCTCTCAAAAGCCAATTCAAAATTCAAGACTAAAGCTTTTTTGAAACACATGGAGCAGCATCTTTCTCGCGTGGGGTTTTCCGGCCTTTAGTCCTGTATCCTCCGCTGCCATCGGGGATCACCCCATGGCACGCTGCCTTTTCTCTCTCTCTCTCTTCTTTTTCCTGGCTTTCCCTCAAGTACGAGCCTCCTACCATGACAGCTGTCCCGGGGTGAAGGACTTGGCCGGAGAAAGACCAACTGGGCACCCGCCAGCGACCGAACTTACAGACTGTACTGTTTTACTCGTTATCCGTCTAATTACATAAGTCTGAGTATGTTTTTCATTGAAATGTTATCTCTTTTCTTAACTTCTTTTAAGGCTTAGAGGATTTCCAATCGTTGTTTCAATATAGACACGATTATGGACGAATGCAATTGTTAACTGTATGAAGTTATCTGATCAATCTACAATTTACAGGGTGCGTATTTGTCCTGTTAAAGCTGGGGTACCTAAGTTTCAAACCACAAAAAATATGAAAAAAATGGTAATACACAAAAAAAGGACAGTCATTTCCTTGCTCTCAAAACAACATGTTTCTATCACTAGTTTTCACTTGCATGTTTTTTAGGCCTGTTTTGTGTGTCACATCTTTAAATCATCTTTTTCAGACAGAAAAGTGACAAAGAGTTGCTCACAAAACCCAAAGCGGAAAAATGTTACACACAAGGCTCTTTTTACTAGTCTGCAAAAGATAATGTTTTCCAATAATTTAAATGTTACCAATTTTACTTTTACTATGCTCTTTCTTTTGGGACAAACATAATGTATTATTTATTAAACAAAACGAAGTATCTCAGCTTTAACACAGCCTAACCTCTTTTTTTAGAATTGACAATACATTTACATTTTTAAGAACGCTATGTCGTTCAGGAAAATCAAGATACACCACTGTTTCTCTCATTATCCGTGTAATTACATAACTTTGAATGCGCTTTTTTGCCATTTTTTTAGTTTTGAAGAATTAGCTAGAATAAAGGCATTTGGGAAAACCTCAATAGCAGAATTTGGTGCGATGCAAAAAAAAAAAAAAAGTGCAGCTTGTGAACTGTAACCCCGTGCTTAGCTGCATATCTGGACTTCCTTATTAGTATGCAATAGAGCCGGCGGTGTCTGCTACCTCTCTCCCAAAGCCATAACCTATCGAACACATTCTCTCTCTCTAATCCACTTAGAACTCCCTCCCAGCTACACCGCTTTGCCTTATTGATTTCCGCTTCCCACTAAATGTCTTCCCGATCTCTTTTTTCTCTCTTCTCCCGCAAGCTATTTACGTTTGCGATGTTTTTCTTTATTCCGTTCGCTTCTGTTCTCATTGTGTGTTCTTCGCTTTTTCTTTCTTTCTGGTTTTTTTTCTCCTTTTTTTTGCCTTTTTTCATGCCATGTCTTTGCGGGTGCGCTTTTGACCGCGCTGTGTCTTCATCTGACTTTTTGCCGTGGGTTTTTCTTCCCTTCAAATGCCAAACCTGAGAGCTTTTGCCCGGCTCTGTGTGGCTCTTGTGTTATTAGCAGCGGGGTTTAACGCCGGCAAATACCTCAAGGCTTAAACAGGCCGTGTTACCTCCTTAGCCCTTCTTTTGTGAGCCTTGTGTACATAAATCTCTATGGAAACAAGACTAGTCCACGCAGAGGGCACGGACAAATGTGGAAGCTTTTCTTTTGTACTAAATTTACAGCTTCTGCCTCTGTACCCAATTCCTTAAAACAGGACGGCGGACTTACTGGATGATAAACTTCACAGAGCCGGAGTTAAACTTTTGGTTACGTTTTAAGACTCAATTTCTTACACGACAGTTGTGTGCATATCAGGGGAAAGAAATGGACGCCCAAGAAGCGATGTAAATCATATTGTGCATATTTTGAATATGACTGGCAAGGGTTGAATGTGTTTTTGTTAGAGATTTAAAAATACTTAGAACTTTACATAAAAAAATCATTGTTTTTTGTACTAAAGCGGGATACGTCAGTTTCAAAGCACAAAAATGTAAAAATGCAAAACATTCAATCTACTGTTACTACACTGTTCTTGCCCTTAAAAAAATAAATAATAATAACTCTGGTCCGCTTTGTGACTCTGGTCTGTGAAAGGCAGTATATAAATTAAGATTACTTACTTACTTACTTACTTACTAAAAAAACACTTTTATTCTGTCACTGGTTTTCATGTTTATGTATTTTTAGCACATCTTTAACATATTTAGATCAGCTTTTTTCAGACAGAAAAGTGAAAAAGAGAGGACCACCCTCACTCAGCCAATCAGCTCTCAGCCTAAAGAGTCAAATAGTGACTCACGGGGCTTTATTTTACAAGTATGCACATGATAATAAGATTTCTAACAAGATGAAGACAGCATGTTGTCTGGTCTGTTTTTTTTCCACAATATGTATTACTTGTGAAAAAACCCAGCTAAACATCCCCATTGTTTAGACTTTTACAATCAAAAGGGTAATTCTTTTGTTTCATTCACAAGTGATTTAAAATTCCACTCATTGAACCGTCGCAATCACAAGTCAAAACGTGTTAGAACAAAGGGCAGCATTGACACCTGCACCACAGTTTGAGAACCGTCTAGTCCCTGGTTAAGACCTCACTTGCATTTTCCCAGGCTTTTTGGGTGGAGAGAGGACCCCCAAAAGCATTTCCAAATCCCCACGAGGCCACTTGACTGGAGCACCGGCACCTCCCACTCCCACTCTTCCCCCCAGTCTGTCTCCTGGTCATCCCAAATGAAGACAAATGGGAACATTCACCCTCTATCCCAAGCACAACACTGTACCTCACTGTCCGAAGTCACAAAAGCAGCAATAACCATCTCCTCCATACGCACAGAGTTTAGTGGGACCATACAACTAGTGATAGTTCTTGGCCCAGGTGCTTTCTCCGAAAAAGAAAAGAAAAAGAAAGCTAATCTAAAGATGTTTTTTGACCGCGAGTCAGCTAGACAGAAAAGCACCTCGAGTACCAGACGAATACTTTTTTTTTCTCCTCTTCTCCCAAAAAGCCAAAGTCCTCTTAACCCAGGAAGGGGGCCTTGTGAACAACTATTGAAGGGCTGGAGAAGAAAAAAAAATAATGAAAAGAGGTTGTGGGGTAGGGGTGCAAGGCAGGGACAGACAATCAGTGTGGTTGCCCAGGAGACACCAAGTTGTCTGTACGGCGCCCCCTATCCAAAACCACCCACCCCTACACCCCCGCTATCCCACACTGCTTTGCCCCATCAAAGTCTTTTCAGCGCAGACACTACCGATCAGTAGCCTGGAGTGATGGTTGTCTGCTCTTTTGTCTCGCTTGTACAGTACGGGCCATCGCTATGACAGCTCGACAAGACCTGGGGTGGGCAGAGAAGGGGGAAAAAAAAAAAAGTTGTGCGAAATGTACTTTGGGTGGGCATGTTGATGTTTAGGAGGGGAGGGGAGGGGGCGGTGATGGTGGATCCCTCGAGTATTTCTTTTTAAGTGCGAGTGCGTAGGGTCAGAGAAGGGATATGGTGTCTGGGGCTTGGGAACGGCCGGCTCTGGAGACGCGCCCCCATTGAGTTGTCAAGGATAGGGGCAAAGCGCATTCACTCCTCCTTCGCATATGTCGGCTTTGCACGCGGAAGTGTTGCCAAATTTTGGAGGCGATATTATATTAAAAGAACAATAGGAGTCACAGGATGGTTTGGGTTGGAGACAGTAGCGGTTTAAGATTTTTTTTTTTTGATTTGGAAGGAGCATGGTTCTTAGGATGGAGTGGCTCAGTTTAAGTCAAACTCAATAATTGTTTTTATTTGTATTTCTATTGACAATAAGGTTGGAAAAAGTATTGGGAAACTGATGTCAGGTGATACTAAAAAGTAAAGTTAGATTCTGAAAGCAGATTTTGGATTTGGATCCCTTATCAGAACTAGTGCACGACATTAATTCTAGTCGTTTTCTTAGCATTGGAATCAAGTACCGAAATGCATAGATGTGAGAACTAGAAATTCAAACAGCATTTAGAGCGTGGTTTTTTGTGGTTTCAAAGTTAGGTACCCCAGCTTTAACATCTTTGTAAATGAGTGCTGCTGCTGACTCAGATACGGACACGATGAAGTGATGTATGCAGACATGTGCGTGGACATGAGAATAGGCCACTGTTTTGTTTGCACTGATTAAAGACTGCTGTAGCATTAACAGCATGGTTAATGAAGCCCGTTATTTTTACAGGGCAGGAGCAGGCCCCGTTTCCATGGTGCCGACTGTAAGCCTATATGATCTGGCTCCGGATCGCTTGAATTCTTCCTAAATTGGCCTTTTTTTTCTCAGGGCAGCCAAAAGACTCCAGCTGGTATTTTAGCTACGCATAACTCCTTGGGAAATGGATTCTCGTAGGTACAGTACAAGTGGACACTTACTTGTAATACTTGAATTTTACCCCCAAAATGAAAACAATGCGATTACCTAACATCACGTACATTTGAGAAAATTCTCTTTCTACTTTTGCAGAAGAAATATTATGCCTCATTTTTGGGCATAATGACATGTTATACTTTGTCATTTCATGTTTTAAAAATAATATCGTAAGGAGAATATATGGTGAAGTGTGAAGGAAAAAAAAGAAGATTTTTCCCTGACATGTCAACTAAAATAAACTACTCATTATGGCCACAATGCAAATATTTATATTCTGTTTTAAAACAAAAGTATTGCCCATAGATTTTTTTTTT
>JAPMNZ010931791.1:0-11757 GCA_029875035.1 Pomatoschistus microps | reverse complement strand
TGTTTATAACCTCACAATGATCGCTAAGTATTGCCAACTATCTTTTTTTTTGTATGTCGATTCTGGACATATTTGTACATTTGTGATTGAGATTTTACCTACAACAACAAAGACCACAAACATACAACTCTTAATTTTCCACGGGTCCCTTTAAGCTTGCTTCACACCTTTGCCACCAACACTTGTCAAACCCAAAGACTACAGTCCATAGATTACTAAGAGGCTTAAACAAGTATTGAAGTCAAAGCAAAAGGGCACTGGTGTCATGGGATTTTTTGAAGCAATGATTTTCGTGCTAAAGAAGATATGCTGGGGGCTTATTTTTAGCCGCCCTGTTTGAAGTGGAGGCTCTAGGGGTGAGGGGGTGAGCTTGTCGCTGGCCGGCCTGGGGTAGAACACTACGCGCCGCTGCATCACTCCCGAGATCAGGGGTCAACCAGCCATAAGCCGCCTCAGCTTAAGAACAGCTGGAGAAACGGGAGACTTCACAGGGACTAACCTCGCCCTGCTCCTCCCTTTGAACTACGCCTGCCTGCTGCCATAGTCCAGCGCCCAAAATCGACTTGTTTTTTTTCTCGGTTCATAAGACAGACATGAAACGGAACCGCAGGAATGGGGACGAGACTAGCGGAGTCAGCACATCTCGGTTTGGCCTGGGCACACGCTGCAGCCGCTCCGCTCCCACCACATCACAGCGGCGGTAGGAGGGGGGAGTGGCCAGCGACCGAGCGTCCCTGTGCAACATCTGGACCGCGGCGCGTTCCCCTGAAATGGAGCAGCAACTCGCTAATACCACTCAGAGCACAGCAAAGCCACTTCAAACAGCCGCAAAGAGCCGGGGAAGATGTGTGGAGGGCCAGAGGAATGTGAAGGAAAACACACAGATGATAAATAGACAAGAAAAATGAATAGGTAGGGAATACGGGGAAGATCCACATTTGCCCAAATTGTGGCGCTCTGATTTTTACTGAAATCAATCAATCAATCTTTTTATTTCGAACTTCGTTGTCAATCCAAATGCCATGTTTTTGTTTTCTAGTATGCAATTAGATGTGCAACTGCCCATAACTATAGCAGCACAAAAAAAAAAAAAGATTTTTATCTGCACAGACCATAAGGGTCATACCCAAAATTGTATTTTTAAAGCACATTTCGTACAAAGAAATGTAATTCAATGTGTTTAACAAATGACAAATCAAGATAAATGAAATCGGCAAGAGAGTGTGCACATATACGCAAGTCTTAAGTTTATTATGAGCGAAGTGTCGTGGCACATTTGATGTTATAATAGACGCAGTGTTCTATTTACAAGGAGCGTAATAAAAGACCTCTGACGAAGGCGGAAGTCTCACGTAAATAAGCATCTTTACACTTTTCTCTTATTGGAAGAACCTTCTAAGTCTTAAACACACAGAAGGCATAATGAACTTTTAGAACCTTTTTATATGGAGGGTAAAGTTTCAGGGATACGCACAGGTTCATAAGACACAAGTCAATCAGAAATATATGAGGCGCCAGACTGTGAAGGGCTACATAAACATTAACAAAGTAATGGATTTTGAAGACAATGTGTGCCTGAAAATGTCCCAATAGAAAAAACTGAAAATGTCGCTTAATATTTACGGTGATAAGAGAAGAATTCTTAGATTAAGATTTGTTTTGTATGCATCTTGAATATGATTGTCTTCTCATGGGCAAAGGACTAAAAACATTGCAATCTTCCTACATGCACTGGTCAAATTGCGATTGATTCGATTCTGATCAATCTTAAAGCCATAGAAGGAAGGGAAGAATAGAGGATAGCATAAGTGACGGGGAGGGGCCATGACTTTCTAAAAAGGCTCTCCCAACATCTGGATGGATGTACATTCCAGTGTGATGGTGAGCAATTCGATCCAAGCCCAGCGCTTACGGTCGGAAAAATAGGGACGAAAAGGGGGAAAAAGATTAAAACGAAGCAATGGATCCTCACGTCCAAGTTTGTGAATCACCCCAGTGTTATCTCAGAGCAAATCACGGTACGGCGTTAAACCAGGGAGCGCGCTTATGTGGCGATCCAAATATACGCCTCTCTATAATTAATCCTCCCTCTGGTCTTGCACATAATGACGCAGGGTATGAATATATGGGGCTGGAGAGTTGTAAAAACACATGTGGGCTCCATGGTGGTGGTGGTGGAAACAAAAACAGCAGCTTGCGGAGTCGCGCAGCTTGACCCGGCACAGGTACGCGGCGTGAAAACAAGACGGGGGTTTTTCAGAGGAGGCCTGCAGTTCTGCCCCGTCCCAACACACACACACACACACACACACACACACACACAGACACACACACCATCAAAGGGGGAAAAAGACGGACAGGCAGTTCATTCTCTCTGGATAGTTTTACACTGTTTTTGTGAGATATGCTTCAGTCTCAAGGCTTTGTTATCCTGGGCCGTTGCATGGCCAAAAGCGGCATTGAGATATAGGCACAGGCTTAGAAAAATATTTATCCTTGATTTTTCTGGAACGGATTGCATTCAGTCGTATTTCCAACGTACGTTTTATGATTCTGTAAAGAGCACACCCAGGAGAAAGAAGGGGAGACTGAAATATGAGCGGCTAAACTAGTACACATTTATGATTATGGGATACAGGAATAGAAACTACATGTGTTTGTCTATACATGGGATGCGGTGACCCAGCTTGGAAGATGGAAATGTGTGTCAATACTTGATATCAAATCAGCAGAGAGAGACAAAAATAGCACCAATTTTCATAATTATCACTGAAAATGAATCTGAACCAAGTGTTATGCAAGTGTTACCTTCAGCTGGTGTCAGGAAATCCCAATTATTATCTGTTCAATCTTGTCTTGATCGAGTTCACAGTGTCAAATCGTTTTATGCACTTTTTTTGTTTGTTTTTTGTTTTATTCTTGTACTTTTAACCTTGTTTGTTTATATACAGTTGTCTTGTGCACACTGGGGACTTTTGCAAATGTATTCCAATGTGGTTTTACTGCAAATGGCAAATAAAAAGAATCTGAATCATCTGAATCTGAATCTTATGAGAGCAACAAAAGGCATTTAAGATATACGTTATTGAGCTCACAACGGAGGAATTCAGTTAAATTTGTGTGTAAGTCCAACCGGCACTGAACTGATTCTTGAGCCACCTGATCTAGCACATTTTCCCGATTGAACAGAATCTATGGTTTGCTTAGATTTCATTTAAAGATCATAATAACATGTTACTGAGCCTTTTTCCATTTGGATGTAAGAATTACTATTGCAGCAGTGTTTAATAGAATATGGCTTGTTGAGAACTGTATGCCTTTGGACTTGAGTTTGCAATTTGCCTGTCATCAGAAATCAGAGGAAGTCAAGCACTCTAAAATTAGAGGTTCCACTCTTGCATAGATCATTACAAACGACAAAACCAACTTTTATTCTATCCCAGAAATAAAAAACACACTTGTATATATGTCTTACCATTGAGTGGATGTGCGTCTGGTCCCAGCCTCTCGTTGACCAGCTCGTACTGAAAGGACGTTGCCCGACGGCTTATGTCCATGTGTGGGACTGCCTCGATAAACAGCGCCCCCTCTTGGATATTGAAACAGTGGACTTTGCCTTGGACCTGATCCTGTTCTTGGAGTAACAGGCGCAGTTTCCCGGCCCGGTCCAGGTAAATGTTGGCGCCGCTGGATTCTGAGTAGGTTTTGATGCAGACGGACAGTTTGGCCACAGCGGGAGAGACGGTGTTGGGGCTGAAGTTGACGATGATGGCTCCAGTGGGATAGAGCCACTCCAGAGAGCCCTGTGAGCAGCGCAGATACACCTGCTCCACATCCCGCGTGTGACCTTCATGAGTTAGACCACTGCAAGAAAAAGAAAGAGTTTAACTTAAAATGTGACCTTCGACAAACGCTGCAGTTAAAGCCAGAATTAAGCTTGACTAGAATAGTGCCCCAATTCACTGCGCATCAAGGTGACAAGTGTAGGTTATCTCCAAATGATCCTATTCTTGATATATAACTTAAACTTTAGTAACAAGGTCACAAGGTTTTAGGCAAAAATATATAATATAATACGCAATACATAGTAAAGGCATGTAATTATCTCATTAACGGGCCACAAAGATATCAATCCACTAAACAACTGCATAATAGATTATAGATAGTATAGGATATAATCAAGATAGTTTATTGATAAATGGTATAATATCTAACTGAACATACTTTTACAGCAGCACATTTGTGTCATTTTGTCTTTATAAGGGACAGGAATGAATGGAAGGAGAAAAACTCAAACCAACACCACATAAAGGTTTCTAAGTTAAGAGTATTCATTTTTGTCACATATCTTTGCTGTACAGTTAATCCTCCTTACATTTCAATCCAAACAAATTCTTTCCTTTTGCTTTAAACCACAATGAATGTATTCTACACAGAAAACACACACAGGGCCAGATTTAGCCCATGTGTTGTCCATTTGTGTGGCAGAACTGTGCAAAAAGCATTTGATGGTATAGATGATCAGTTTTCCAGCCAGTTTCCATCCCAGATTATCTTGCTCAAGGTGCAAACTGCAAGGACACCGAGCACATTCCTGGCTGAACTAAGCTCTGCCTGTGCGCAAGACTGGCTGCATGACCAGTCACGAGCCGCAGCGGCCAAAGTGACCTCAGCTCCAGGGCTCGCTCCCCACGGCACATTGTTCCTGCTCCAGCCAAACGACTGCTGGCACTGTGCCTTCGGAGGATGGAGGCAGTGGTGGATGAATGGACTTTGGGGCTTCGGGCAGACAACAGCAGCAACAGTAGCTGGGGCGGCTGCATGCAAGTGCAAATACAGGTCACACACTGAACCTCCCCTTTCTTTCAAGCCCCAAAAAGACTGAAAGAGACTTGTCCAGGCAGCACTCCGGACCATGGCGCCAGCAAGACCAGCTCCACAAGTTAAGGCCTGGTCAGGGTTTGAGAAACTCGGGGCTGTCATTCATTTTGTGGCAAAACCAGCGGCAGGAAGCCATCAGGAGCCTTCGCAGTGTGCACATGCCAAGCCAGTGGTTGGGCACTGAGTGGGGTGGGGACGGGCAGTTTCCTGAGATGCTGAAATTCAAATTAGTCAAAGATCTGAAGTAACCGCTGCACATGTGGAGCATCAGCATCTGAAGCCCCATAACCATACTCTCTAATTTAGTCCTTCTCAACTTCAACAGATCTGTATGCAATTAAAGGAGATTAGCCAAGAGCCATCCTAATCAACAACAGATTATTGGGAAAAGCTCAAAAGTATCAGTGCTGCACGCCCCTCCAGAGAAAATCACATTGCTTCTCAAGTGGAAAACACATTGCAGCAAATGTATGAACAGCTATGAATTCATATAGACAAACTTATTATTTGAAATCCTATATTTGAACAAGTTAAAAAATACACACCATTGAAATATACAATGCAGTTAAGCTGAAGCTTCCACAAGTGTTTTCCTGAACCTATTCTAAAATCTGTTGGCTTTGTATGTTTCTAGAACAACAAAATACTAGGAATGAAGTGGTTACACAATTGTTATGAATAGTTAACTGGAAGTTACATGTATCTTTAGGCAAACTCTGACTTTGAGAGAGACTATAGTACTAAATAAACATAAGCCAAAACGAAACAGAATACAGGGACTAAAACATGTGTGTTTGACTCAAATCAGTCCTCTTTATCTGTTGTGGAATCAACAAGGCACTTTGTTATTTTTTTATATTGGCCAAGAATTGCATGTGCGTGAATTTCTACATGTTATTATTTCACAAATATCCAATAAAATAATAATGATAATATGAACCTGTATAATTGATAAAATGATTGATCATGTAAGTTTAGTTTAACAACAAACTTTTACACGATATAATTGTAGATCCATGCTTTTTACATCGCCCCAGATCAATCCAACGCTGGTGTCCACAAGTTCCACTCCTGGACTTCAACATCAGACGACCACATTACGCAGACATTTGCAAAAAAAATTAACAGTAAGATCCACGGTGTGTATGAAGTTGTATGTTGTAGACACTCACCTCCCTCTCCAGCTGCACTGATCGCTTGAATATTGGCAAAACGATTCCCGACAGAGCGAGAGAAACGACAGGAGCAGGAGCGGGCAGAGCATGGTGCGATCCCGCGGCGACTATCTCCAAACTATGTACGAGTCCTCCGCCAACGTCGTCTTTCCAGCCTCATATCGTTCACGTTTATCCCCGCTCTGGTCCCACACGAGCAAATTTCCTTCTGATTCCAATATTTGCGAATCTAAAAGTGCGCTTCTCCCGCTGCTTGTCTCTGCGTAAAGTCTTCGACAAACTCCAGAGCGCGTTGGAAGAAGGCACTTGAGCTGTGTCCCTGTCCCTCCCACCGTCCGTGAAGTGCGCACTGCTGCTGCGTTCAGGGGCCCGCCCAAAGCTCAGAAAAAAGACAACCTCGCGAGAAGAAAACTCCCCTTGACAAACACTGGCGCAATAACAGCTGTCGAGGAAAGTGTTGTTTCTGCTGTTATTTGTTCAGGCTACTGCTATCAAGTGAGTTTTCTTCTGTCAAGTGACCTGTGTGAGCTGCTAAACTGGGGCCATCAATGTCTAAAACTATTTTTGTTTCTCTCCTGATGGTTCATGTTCAATAAATAAAACATATCTAGGCCTACGTATATGTAAAACCTTAAGAATATCAGGAATGGATGTTTTTGTTTATTCAAATAGGGTGGTTTTTACAGCCACAATATTCAATTATTCATCATTCTTGTATTGCCCATAACAGTAGTTATCTCAGAGGACTTTACACAACCGCTGAATTCTCCAACACAGAGAATCAAACAGTTCAAATATAAGAAACAGAACAGAAAACACATTGGTATTGCTCCATAAGGGGCAGAAGACCAATGTCTATAAGTGTTGATAAATGTCCATAAATGTTGTTGAATGTTTAGAGTCCTGGATCATCACCAATATCCTTTTGGTTAGACTTCACATACGTGCAGCCTTTTAGGTGTTAAAGTATAATATATATTTGAATTTATAAAAAACATTTTGGTGGCGTTTCTGGAACTGGAAAATTATAACTAAAGCGCTATCTATACTTCAGCTTGCTTGCATCTCCACAAACCATGTTTGTCCTGGAGAAGGGCTTCAAAATCAAACATTACTATACTAAAATGGTGTACAAACAATACTCATTTGAGCAAGTATCTATATAGGCATCTATATCTATATAGGCCTAGACAGAAATCGCAAAATTAACAGCTTTTGTGCTGTGTAGTTTTTTCTCACCTCTGCAAACATGTGCAGTAAATCTTTGAGCCTCTGGTATTTACAGCAGTAGCTGTTCTTTAATATGCACTGTCCCACTCACATACATTTTCCAGCGTTGCTTTGATGTAGGTTTCGAGATTGTCAAATGATTACCTCTTTAAAAAGATAAGAATGGTCCTCATGGCCAACGAAGAAGCTTATTGTTTGTCTGTTAATATGGAACCATAAAGAGTCGGGTGATACACCTTGGGCATGGATAAGGTATTTATTGTCTCTGTACTACAATATACTGCAATTTGTGTTACTGATACAAAAGGTTTATCTTATTTTATTTGCACACATGTGCATAAATAAGGTTTTCTAAAGGACGAATAGAAGAGATGGATTAGTGCATGCTGCTGGTGATGGATTGATTTTTACATTTAGAGTTATTTTTAAATTTCACCAATGCACAGATACTGCAATTGCAAAATATACAATGAACAAAAGAAAAGATTGGGTTAGCTAACCCAATCATACCCCAATTTTTAGTAATAAATATATAGCATCATCCGAAAGATGGAAGTATTGTAAATCACCTGATTGTGGTTAGAGCATACATTATATAATGCAGTGCAAGTTATGATGTGGGTGACAGCCTGTGAAACCAAATATTGTTTGTCTCCCATGCATTTATGTGACATTGTGCAATCAAATGTCAGTGCCATCCCACGACAAGTGGACCCAACATTTGTTTTGTTGAATGAAAGCTGCAGGGACTTGTTCAGCGCAGGTCCGTTACTACATGGTGTATGTGTAAACAGGCTCATGATCCTGGGAGGCACTATTATGAAACCTGGTGCAGATCGTGCTTGACTTTGGATTGGAAACTCGTTTGACAAGGAAAACCAGAGCTGTGTGTAACTGCTACTTTCCCTCTCCACTTTCTGAGGATATGGATTTTGGATGCTGTTTTTTTCTGGATATGAGACCTGGCAGAGAGTGGGCGTAATCATCTCACAGTGGGACGCTTGCCACCACACAGCCTCAATACATTGATTCACATTTTGGATTTCTTGTGTACAGTTCCAAATCTTACTTTACTATTGAGCAACATATCATGGTATCGTTTGTGTAATCTACAGCATTTTGAGTTTCTGTATAGTTCCTGCTGCAGTGCACGTCATGTGAGTTACTACAAATACAACGAAAAGAGCCACAAAACGTGTCCAGGCACGATGCTATGATCCATCACACTGACACACACTGTCAACACAGCAGCTCTACAACCCTGTTTCCACTGCTGTGTTAAGAAATGAATGGCCGTAAATTACACTTTTAATACAATCACAACCAAGGTCAATATTTGGATTTTAATCACAGCCATGTTCTTCAAAGCTGTTTTTCAATGTGTTAAAAGATGCATTGTTGATGAATGGTACGCTATTATCTCTAAGAAGGTTCATAATGACTTTGCAATGAATGTCCCACAGGATCTAATTCAGCGTTTAACATTATTTCATTACAATACATGTGTTCTTATTGTAAGCAGAATCTTTTCTCCATATCTGACCTGCTTATCATCAATGTCATTCCCTTAATGTGGAGAGCAAAAATATCACAAGGACAATGTTGCAGACCTAGAAAATAGAGCCGGATTTTCAAAGCATGAAAAATGGAAATGGTAATATGTAAGTATCTCTCAAAGCAGAGTTGTTTTCACATGCATGTACCTTTTGGCCTCTGCCACATCTTTAGATTAGCTTTTTCTGANAAAAAAAAAAAAAGTGGAAAAAGGACCACAGTTTTGCCTCTGTCTAAAAGCAACTCAAAATTTCTTACGAATATGCAAATTATGTTTTCTAATATAAAGACAGCATATGAGCATCTCAGGTCTGATTTGTTCACAAGATGTTACCCCGTACTTCTAAACAAAATGTGTCAATGGTTAAAAAAAAAAAAAACTTTATTGTAGCCTATGCCAATTTATTTCAGTTTCATTCTCAAAGCAATAGCCGGTTGCGTTCATTCTTTTTCAGTACAATAGTAGCCTTTTTAATTCTTCGTTAAATGCCACTGGCCCCAAACCTAACATTCATCAGTTTTAAGGTGATTAGTGTAAGTTGGTAATGAGCACCTGGAACACAGAGAGTCTTTTCTTTTCCCAGAGGGACAAATCTCCTGTACTTGTTGTTCCAGTTTCCTGATTACTGGCAGCCATGTGTTTGTTTTTTTTCCTCAAAGCTTCCAACAAGAACTCCCCCGCTTTCCAATCGTTTTTTTTTTTTCTTTTCTCCACCTGTTTCAAGCATGAAGCAAGATCTGGACACGAGAATGACAGGCCGAGGGAAATAGATCATCTTCTGTCAGTACTGTCAATTTTCCAGATGAATACTTACCGTGTGACTTGGTGAGGTTGAAGTCGGTGAACACATGGTATCCCCTTTCAAAAGACAAATGTAGGTTTAAGGAGCTAAATAAAAGTTGTATTTTATTGAGGGGAGGGAGACATTACTTTTTACAGCCAGCCTTTCTGTCACCTACTCAGCAACTTGCTTTAAAGTCTTTGGTCTAAATCCAGGTGTAAAAACTACAGACTAGTGATGACAGGATGGGATTTTATGATTGTTTGTCAGTTTCATGCATATGTGAGTTTACTGGAATTTATGGATGTTTGTTTGTCCTATTGGGCAAATTGGATTGATTGGTCCGGATTTACACAAGTAGACAGGCTTTACAAATGCCATACTGCAATGCCAACGTAGTGTATGGGATCCAGTTATGGTGACCCCTAAACATGTGACTCATTCAATCTCCTGTCACATGTTTGCATTGATTCTACATCAATTGGAAATGTTAAGATGAGAAAGAAAAAAGTCTTGATTTTCCTTCTTCTCATAGGCCAGCATAGGTGGCGCAGCAGTTAGCGCTTATGCTACACAGCAAGGAGAATCTGTGTTCGGTTCCACCTCCAGGCCTTTTTGTGTGGGGTTTGCATGTTCTCCCTGCGTCTCATAGTTTTCCTCCGGGTACTCCAGTTTCCCCTACCTCTAATAACATGTAGTTAAGGGTGAATGAGTGCATGTTTGGGAGTGCGGCTGTGGGACAACGGATGTCCCGGGCTACAAACGGAGAGGTGTGTTCATTAATATGCCCTGTCCCAAATAAACAATAAATAAATTATTGCAAAAAAAAAAAAAAAGATTAAGTTACATCATGAGCCTAAACATCATTGTCTTTTTCTACAGTTTGAAGTTGTCACCATAAATCCAGTGTTGTTAGAGGTAGTCAGTAAATCTGTTTAAAATGCTCTGTGACTTTGGCTTTGAAGACTTCACACCTCCAGGTAACACAGTGGAAGTTGATTGAGAGTCAACACTTGTAAATGACGAAACATGTTTTATGATATTCCTTTTCCAGTAACAAAGAGCTTTGTTTCTTTGCTCATTATTGACCTTCTATGTTTGCTTACACCTCCTGTGTCTGAAGTTACATTTCAACATTACTTCACTCTTGTCACACATTGTCTTAAAAACCAGTTTGATGGATACTTCTGTAGTTAACTCCACTTGGAGCACAACTAGTCCCAACCTGTTTGATTGGCCCTGTTATCTCGGACAGATAAACTGCAGCAACACAAGCATGTCCGAAATGTTGAGGTATGTGCAGGCAGATTGTGAGGCGCTGATAAGAAGAGAGGCTGTGTGCCTGTCAACATCCCTCTCTGGCACCTCTCCAGACTGTCACAAATGCAGCTGATCTCACGTCACATTCTTCCATGTAAACAAGAACACCATCACATATGATATGTGTTAATAGTTTAAGGAGACCCGGTGTGAATCTAAATAAAGGCTCTTACTGATCAGGAAAGGGATTTAGAATATAGATTTTTAGGGCTGTAGTTGAACAAAGACATTTTTTGTTAAACACATATAACCCTGTCCATCGACTCAAGTGGGGGCGTGGCAAAACTACAGACAATATTATGTATCTGATCAAAGCTGCAATCACAAAATTTACCAAAATGAAAACAATTTAGAGAATTTTATAATACAAAACAATACTGTTTAAGTGATTTGAGAGTAAAATTTGGATTGAATATCACAGTAGATACAAAAATAAACAGTTATTTTGCTCCATATTTTTGTTGACCCAGTTTTCACATTGAAATTCTTGTGAGAGAAAAGATTTAGTCGACAAATAAAACAACTAAAAAATCTGCTGATTAGACAAATATTGAGAGCCCTACATTATTTGTGACAATTGAATTAACACAATAGAAAAGAAAATAGAAATAGATTAAAAGTAACCTATTACTAAAACTAATGAATAAGTTACACTACTCAGTTATAGTCTCAGGAACGTAACTTGGTTACATCACTTCTTAGTCATAATATATATAAATTAATCCTAGGATAAGATAAGATGTGCTTTATTTATCTCACAAGGAGAAATTTACATGTCACATTGGCAGGATAGAGACACTCAGATTGTGCAAAAG
>JAPMNZ010931738.1:0-10982 GCA_029875035.1 Pomatoschistus microps | reverse complement strand
GTCTCTCTCTCGCTCTCTAGACTCTCTCTCTGATCTATCTCCCTGGTCTCTCTCTGGTCTATCACTCTGGTCTCTATCTAGTCTCTCTCTCTGGTCTCTCTCTCTGGTCTCTCTCTCTGGTCTCTCCCTGGTCTCTCTCTCTGGTCCATCTCTCTAGTCTCTGTCGGATCTCTCTCTTGTCTATCTCTCTCCTTTTGTGTAATATTTACTCTGTTCAAATAAATATTAAAGGAAATTGTGAATGCTTCTACCCTATTTTAAAATAATAATAATAATAATAATAACTGAATCACATCCTGGATCTAAAGCCAGTCCCCCTCTCTCTATGTGGGCCTCCCCAAGGTTTGTTGCACTGTAAGATTCCCTGAGAGCATACTGTATTCACTGATGCTCTTAAGCTAAAACCTCCAAAAATAACTTCCACATTCAAATAAATAATCCACCAATAAAAGCAGCAGAGATTCTCCTCCGGTATAAAAACCAGTTCGACTTTCAACTCTGTGCTATCTCCTCGTTCGCAGGTAAATGAGAGTAACCTTTACATCCTCTGTCCTAAATTTGTCCCTCTTTCCCTTCCGAAGTCCGGATTGGAATTCACCTTTTTTGTTCCAGATAATCCTCAAAGGAGAAGTTTTTTAAGTAGGAAGTTTGGTAGAAGACGGATGGAGGGATATAGTGTCAGTGTTGAGGAGAGAGCTTAACTGCAGCCAAATGATCTCGTTTCCTTTGCTCCATCTTTTTCTATATTCCCCAAAAAGACAGTAAATGGGAGCTAGTCACAATCTGCTGAGGGTCCACCATCTGCACCCGCGTCTGTGAATATATGGTTTTTGTACTTATAAACTTGTGTAATAATGAATTAAATACTTCATATATTTAGCATTAATTACAATACTAGGGAATTTTTTGATTTTTTTTTTCTGCACCAATAAATGATCACATATATAATTTATGTTCAGGGGGAAAAACATCAAATGTATTATGATCCCTCATATGGCCTGTGTTAGCATAATCTTTTCTTAGGCTTTGTGCAATCATCATATCCATTTCTCAAATGAGAAATGGATTTTGCAGATTCAGTGTCATGGTGTGGATTTGTTATCATTAAATAATCATTTTTGGCATTCATACATTTTGGGTCCTTCCATCTCACCCCACGTGACATTATGAACTTTACAGTAGTGTTTATTGGTGGAGCATTTTTTGCCAATTACCAATGTCTCGCGAGAATTCAAAACTAGGCCGTATGAATTACATGAACACAGTCGATGGCTGAGTGGTTAGCATGCTCGCTTCTTAGCAAGAAGGCCCTGGGTTCAAATCTTGGTCGGAACAGGGCCTTTCTGAGTGGAGTCAACATGTTTTCTCTGTCTGCGTAGGTTTCCACTGGGTGCTCCGGTTTTCCCTACCACTGAAAACATGTGCAATAGTTCATGGTGAATGAATGTGTGGTTGTGAATGCGAATGTTGGACGACACATGGAAACATGCACTGTCCCAACAAAATTACCAATAAACTGAAAAAAACTACACCTTCAGCTTGTCTTTATATAATTTAAATTAATATATAATAAAAATGTTAAATTCTGCAACAATGGACAAAGCAATAACGTATTCATGCAAACATCAGCCTCCACCAAAGACAAGCGGGGGAAAAAAACCCTTTTTTAGGACTAATGTATGGACATATCATTTACTTTTTTATGTATTTTAATTCATTAACATTACAAAAACAAGAATACACAATGAAAACAAAAATATACATACAAAAAATCAATACGAGTTATAAAAAGTATACATACTTCAAAACCTCAAAACATCCATACACATGCCCTCACCTAATCATTCACAATATCCCCTTCAACAGCATACCAACAAAAATTAAAATCAATTAGTGTAAAAAAACGAAAAATATGCACAAACAACAACAAAAATGTCAAACATAAACCAAAAAACATAAACCTTCTTATTCAAATGTAGTGCAATATACTCAAAGAACCCGGTTTGTTTTGGTGCTAGTGAGCAACTAAAAGGATAAAAAAAAAAGATGAAGATAAGAATGGTACTTATAGCCAAAGTAACGCGATAGCACGGAGGATGCGATTAGCCCGCGCCGCAGAGGCTAAACAGAAGCATACAACCCGAGACGCTGGAAAAATAAAGGCAGAAATACTTCCAACAGAGGCACTATTACACACGCAGCGAGTCGGAGTGGAAAGCAGCAGACTTTACATCAGAAACGGGTTTAAACGCGGCTCTCTGAAACACAGCTTTATCCAGTCCTCCAGGTGCTGAGTTAAGCCTGAAGTCTGAAAAGTGCAGACGGTTTGAGGAGATAAGGGACCATGAGGGAGCACACCCCGACTCCACAGAGCTGCACTACTGATACTTGCAAAACTGACCAACACACACAGACACACACACACACACACACACACACACACACACACACACACACACACACACACACACATGTATCAGCAGAAAGGAGGAGATCAGAATGTCAGAGGATCAAATAACTTGTGAATTTGGCTTTTTAATGTTGATTTTTCTGTCATGTTTGGTTGATACTGAACCAAATATAATTAGCTTCAACACTATAAAAAAAAAAAAAAGAATTACATAGAAGAAAGTGAGTGATGCCCCCAGCATGAAGCGAGAGAAGGGAAGGTGAATGGTCAGTGAGTGTTTTTAACCTGTGTGTGTATATATTGAACGAGGGGGAGCTGGACCATCCTGTAAAGACGTTTTCGAGAGGTAGGTCCACTCCCATCGGCCCGAGGTGGTATTGCAAGCATGTCAACGCACGTCATTTTGGCCACTTTTGAGCCGGGACCCGCCCACACTGGTTGGAGCCCAATAAGCCTTTGGATCCCAATTAGCATTTTTCCTGTTTTCAAACTTTTCCAAAATCAAGCATCTCTCATACAGCCTTCTACTGTATGAGAATTATAAGTTTGAAATAAAAACGTACATGCTAGTTGGTGGGATTTTACTACTTTTTGGTTTATTGGGATTATTTCTATTACAGTCAAAACGGATTAGGCTCTGGACACGATTAGAAACTTGAGATGCATAACCTCTGCAAACAAAAAAAAAGCTTGTCTTTTGTGCAATACTTGTTAACCAACCATGTTCTTTTAACCTTTAGCATTCTCGTTTTTTAAAATTGAATTGAATTACCATCACTCAGAACACGTACCATTCAATTAACTACAAATACGTACATGGTTGTCCGCGGAGAAAGACGAAAATACAATCAACCCATGCGATCTTTCCTCCATCATTACGACGCCTTTCTTGATGGATTCTCTTTGATCCAACGATCTCACTGATCCTTGCACTGTACATATTGACCGTTGCTTGCTCTTCCTCCTCGTCACACTCCTACACAAGCCGGACATGCTCAGCCTAAGTCGTGTTAATCGCTGTATTCACCAGAGACCCCCTAAGCCTGGGCTCGGGGAGAGTTGACCTTCAGTGGTCTTAATTGTACCAGAGGCTCCATGGCTCCTGACATTTACTCCGCTCCAGCCTTAATACTGAGCCTTTATTCAGCTGCGCGAATGACATTTCCCACTGAAGAGGGATACCGAAAAGACTACGCACTGTTTCTATGCAGATGTGAAGCTAATCAACCACAGTTAAAGCATCATTATTTATTGGCTTTCAGCGATTTGACAAAGTGATGATTGACAAAGCTGTTCCGTTCTGTATATAGCCTGGTCTTGCCATATCATCTTTCTCATTTTGTTTTATACTAAGGTCTGGATTTACTCCATTGGGCTAGGAGGGGTTAACTCTTTTTGCAGATTGAAATGATTGGATCCGAGTTTACCCAATCAACAGTGATGTATGTAACCCGCCCGAGTGAGCCGCTAGCATTTAGCCTTGCCATCTCCTTTGCTACTAGATAGATGGATAAATAGATACTTTATTGATTGAGGAGAAATGCAGGTGTCCAGTAGCATCAGAAACACATCCATCCATTCAAACAAAAAAGATAGATAGATCATTCTAAAAGTAGCTAACAATAGTATAAAAATGCAACAGCACTTTAGGTCACTGCAGGAGAGGTGGAGCAGCCGCTTGGCTAGGTGCTCTTTAAGGATCCGTGGAAAAAATTAATTAGAAAACAAAGGGGAAAAGGTCTGAGCCACTCTGACTTTACTTATAAATACTTTACTGTTGATTCAATCAATAAAGGATTTTTAAGTTAACTCAGACTGCCTCGGACCATTTTCCTCTTTGTTGACTAGTAATAGCCGTGAAAGTAGTTAACTATGACAACAAAGAAAGTACACTGGGCAAACTTTGATCAGGTTAAGAAATGATCAAAGAATCGGTTAAGAAATCCAGGCGTCGTCTGTCCCAGCTCCAGCAGCAGTGAGATTTAAGAGTCCGGAGCTGTGACTGAACAGGGTTTGACTGCTGTGGGGTTGGGGGCATCGATCAATACGAATGACTCAGGGAGAACTCTGCCAAACGCTGACTTCTGCTTTTTCTACTTTTTATGTATAATTTATCATTTTCATCATTTGAGCAAGGAGTGTTTTCATGTCTGAGAATAAATGTTGGAGCCAAATCAGTGTATTTTCCACATTTTCCAGGTGATTGACGAACAGTAGAATACGGAAGTAATATATTATCGACTTTACTCTCAGAATTTTGGTGCCTTGATGACTTCATTTTACATTTTTACTCAAGTCAAATGTAGTCCTCTAGAACTCTGTAACATAACTTACACATTGTGTCCCATAATATGCCCTTGACAATGCAGAACTTCTATTTAGTTGTGAGTGTCCGTGAAATCTATGAAAAAGCCATATTATATAAATGCATAGTCTATACAGGAATGAACAAATACTAACCCTTGCTTGCTGTATGAAGCATAAAGGGCTAGATATACCAACCAGAAAAAAAGCCAACAGACAACCACTCCGTTGGCTCTTGTTTCCCCAGCTCGTGTGAGAGCTTGTGTATTTTATCTGCTTGACACCGGTGCATGTCACACAGACCAATCAGAAGACCTTTGCATACTGAAATTATACCCAACACTCGCTAAAAAGATATGGCGAGTCCTAACAAGATCAAACCAATTTATTCCCAACTCTCCCCAACCTTGGCCTTCTCAGTTTGATCGCCAGGCAGACCTTTTGGTGTTCTCCCCTTATAATAGCCCAGGATGAAGATGTGTTTAAGTGCGACTGTGGAACAGCGTGGAAATTATCCCATTGGTGATATATATTTATCTCTGAGTCACTTTGGCATAAAACTTTGAGCAAAAATTCCTCTTACTCTTTTTTGTGTCACACTCACCATTTTGGGCTTTAAAATGTGTCAGTCTCACTCTGTGCTGGTGGGGGTGTACACGGAAATAAAATTACCCAATCCTTTTGTACGGCGTCTTCTTTCCTCTCAAATCGTCTTAACAGGATAGTCCAAAAGGTTGCTTAGTCAAACACTACGTTCCAGATGCTGTCAATGTGGGTTTTATATGTTAGCAACAAGCAGGTTTTGAAGCCCATCAGAAAAGTTGCTCAATGTGGCTCAGTCCCATAAGAATAGCACTTAAATAACTTTGTTCCCAAACTTGTGTCTGAATGCTTCTACACTCTCCTTTAGTGCAGCTTTGTTAAGAGGCTGTAGTAATTAGCCAGATAAAATGGATGGCTTTTCACAGCAACCGCAATTACAGCTTTCTCACAGGATGAATGACCAAATCGACCCGGACTGCAGCCATACTTTAGCACCAACGTAAAGGAGGCAAAAAATTCTCCACAAATGTTCCGATGCTGAGTCTCCACGTCTGCTGAAGAGGGTGAATGGATGTGTTTTAGCTCGTCTACTTGTTTGTGCCAAAGCGTGATGCACTGGCGCTCACTGAGGAGATGGATCAGAGGGAAGCAGACCTGAGGCGGTGGGAATCTGGGGAATGAAACGGTTTGATCTGAAGGGCTTTTTTCACAATGTTAATCTGCTCGCTAATCACCCACTGTCAAGAAGCTACAAATCTGCTTTTTAAATTGCTCATATCAATAGTTGAGTTTTGAGCCATCTCTATAGTCTTAACATTCTCTATGCTGTACCAGATACAAGAAATGCTATACCATCTCAGCATTTCTTGTTCAGGCCTGGCAGAGTCCTGATGTACTGTGTGCCTGGGTGGAAGCAGTCCTTGTTTAGCGATGGTTTAATTTATTTGGTTTATGTTAAAAGTGGTCGTGTGGTAGTGTGTTGTACAGTTATCCGGACCAGAGGACTTCCCAATCCAAAAATGTCAGCCCTTGAAGCCCTGATCTATACCTATCGTCGAGCAGCATATACAAATAAAATAACAAATCCTGTTTGATTAGTAGTTTGGTAACAATTTTGTGTGATTTTGCAGTGGGAAATGAGAAAGTACCCCAGCTTAAATTGAACAGAACTTGTCTTCTAGGAATGCGACCAGGTATAAAGAATGCAGAAACTTTGCCTATTGTGATTTTGTCAGGATTGACTGTAAATTACAGCAAAAACATTTTTCTTCTGAAAATTGGAACCAAATATGACGATCCAAATACATCAATAATATGTTGTATTTATGCATCTGTAAATCGTATTGATACTTAGTTAAAGCTGAAGTATCTAACTTTCAAAAAACAACTGTTTGTTTTTTAGGGCCTTTATTGACTGATCAAGATTAGGAGACTATTTATTTATCCAACAGTGGGTACATTTCAGTGTTGATTCATCAGTTACGGAACAATCGTAAAGGGGCGCACACAACACAAGATAACTCTATACTAAATGGAAATAAAATATAATCTCTAACTTTAGCATAATAAAGAAGCAAGTCTAGAACTTTGTATTTTCTAGTGTAAGAAATATACAGTTGTATCTTCACATCTCTGTAAAATGAAATAAAGGGACAAAGTAAATGGGTAAAAGTGAATGAGTAAATAAACTGAAGACAACTTCATGTGGTATAAATGTTTTCTGTTGGAAGAGACTAAATTATTTATGAAGAAAAGAAAGCTTTAAATCAAAGCTCCAATGATTTGCAATTAGAATACATGTGTGGAGCTGGCAACATTCTCAGAAAAATACTTTCATTAGCTTCTTATTGGGGTTCGACGCAGAGACACGTCAATGTCATGGGACGTGAGAATTGGTTTTAGGCAAAAATAACACTGAACAGATTTGTCACCGCTGCTTCTGACAATAATTAGTTTTAAAAAGCGAGAGATGTCTAACACCAGTGAGTTTTGTGTTGCCGAAAATGACAGAGATTACATCATTCTGTGACCTGCGGAAATAATTAAAACTTCTTTGGGAATCGGAGTTTGTTTACTGCTAAAAATGCCAACTTCAAAGAGACAAATCTGTGTCGCTGTCCAGAAGAGTTCTGTGCATTGTATCTTGGGATGTTATTGTTACACAGTTAGATTGACGGATTTATTAAAGAGGTGGTACCTAACTTTTCTGCCATGAATAATTTATGTTTGTTCCAACAGAAAGAGTCTTGTAAAAGTCATGCGTTGTGAATAAATGAGACAATTTTTTCCATAATCTTCAGTTACAGTCTGACAGAGGACAAACATTCCAGGAATCAAACCATCACTCTCCTTGTATGCGAGACAAGAACACTCTATTTTTTGTCTTAAAACAACAACAGACGCTCTCCAACATTTTTAACCAAGTAAAATCTTCTCCCAAGAATTCCATAAATCAACATCCCCAGTACCTGCCACATAATCTTTACCAGCGCCTGTACTTCCCTGCTTTGTCAAACCAAATCATTGCTAATAAACGCATGCAGGATAATGCATTAGCCGCTAACGATTGGGACCAGCTCGTCTTCGCACACAGCTGCATTTTAATTGAGTCGGCACAAAACGCTGGCCGTGCAAAAACCATAGGACTGATAGGAATTAGAAGCAGCCTTCACTTTTTGCATTGATTTGTTCTGGGGAGGAACTGTGTGGGGCCTCTGTCGCTTTTCTCCCATTGATTCGCAGACGGAGAAATGGACGCGGGGAGCGAGGGATGACAGATGGAGGAGTAGAAAAGATGGGGGAGAATTTGTACAAGGATCGAGGAAGGAGAAAAGAAAACTGGCAATGGGGGGTTTGGAGCAGAAGCAGCCCAATAGAGTTGTCATTGGATTTATAAATGCAGGGGGCTGGGATACAATGGTGAAAATAATATGGTAGAAGTCTGGTGTAGTCTGTGGGGCGGCCATTGAAAAAGCTTTAACTGTTCAGAGAGTCTTTATTTGACTTAAAGAGGGCTGTTTAATGAAGGGGACGCGACAGGAGGCAATTAGGAGAAAGAGGAAAGAGAGACAGGTGATGAACGGAAAGACCTTTTGTGATTTTCCGTCTTTCTTTTGTATCTGTAATTTGCAAGAGCTGTTTGGTGGCTGGTTTTTGTCTGCGTCGAGATCGAAGAACTCGCCTGATCCTTTTTGTTCAATAGGCAAACGGTGCAGTTTTTTTAAAGATAAATTAGTACCATTGCATCTTCTTTCCATAATGAGAAGCATGGGCCGATCTTGAGCAATTACTTCAGTATTATATCTGTCAGGTTAATCAATCATTATAGAGCATTTTGGATGCACTTGCCTTTCTAAAGACGAGTGTTGTTGCCGACATAGCACATGGCTCACAGCATGAAGCGTCTTGGTTTAGTCTGAGCCGGGTGATGACTTTCCATGGGCTGTCTGAATGTCTCTCTATTTGTCTGGATGGGCTTTTCTTGAAACACTTTCCTTGTCCGGTAGATATAGGTTTTCAAGACCAAACCATAGCTCTAATTGTGGAAGGTAACTTACGTGTAATAGTCTGTATTTGCATTATTTCAAGGCCTGACAACTTTCGACTGATGGCAGTGACAATTCAAAACAAAAAATATGACGGATCATCACCACTGTCCTTTTAGTTAGACTTGACAAGATGCTTAAGAGACCCTCCTGTATAACTTGAAACCAGATAATTTTTATTTGACTATAAAGGGCTTGTATTTTAAACTTTAAACTTAATCTTATCCTTACATTGTACTTGAATGTACTGTATTTTATAATTCCTGCTTTATTAAACTGAATAGATATTCTGTTTATGTTTTTCTTCACTTATCGTCTCCAGTCTGTTCCTCATTCATACTGTTCTGTAACTGGTGATGCAGCACTGAAACACAGACGTCCATCTCTGGATTAAAAAAACATTGGTATCGACCATGAAATAAGAAAAAGCTCTTCTCTTAACCCAGTCAGATTGTTAAGCCTCACACCAAGCCGCTTCCTTCCCTCCACATTTCCACTCTTGTACACTAACCCAGACCCTCTGCGCTCCTTGAAGCCTCTCGTCTTGAGCTGTCTGCGGTCACATCCCTGCAGTGTTCCGGGCGTGTGTGTTTTATGGCTAAATTGGCGGCTGTGCAGAGAGGGCAGAGCCATGATTCCTCTCCTCAGCGCGGCCTGCCTCAGTATCAGTCTCTTCTGCTTGATTTGTGCCACGCTCGCCCCGGCTCTCGTCTGCTCGCTACGCCGTGAAATGGTTTTTCACTAGACCATTACCCCGACCAGTGCTGCTGCTGCTGCTGCTACTACAGTCAAGTGCAGCTCTGTGTGTCCAAAGGGAGTGTGTATCTATGGCATCTGACACTGAGGATATGGATATTCTGTTTATACTGTTGTAGATGATGTGCAGGGGTTTGCACAGTGTGTGACCCATGCTGTTTCAGATGACAGTGTGATGGCCCTTGTCGAATGGGAATACCACAATGTCTCTTCCACAAATGCATATAAGAGGTTAGGGCCGTAATATTTTAAATTTGTTTAAAGGACGTGCTGTGGTTTCTTTTGTGTCCTCTCTGTTTTGTAAAAATGTTTATCACATCTACACGTGACAGTTACCATTATTTAAAGTCAGAACTACTCACTACGTTGTGGGCACCATAGTGAGTAGTTCAAAGGACTACCGAAGTCTTCCGATTGTCCTCACTCCTGCTCCTGCTCCCTTACAGTGGCTTTTGACAGCTGCAGCAGCACTCAAACCTATACGACAAGCAGGTTGGATTTATCTGCGTTATGAGATAAGATAGACTTTATTGATCTCACACAGGAGAAATTTACATGTCACATCTGGCATGGCTAGAAACACACAAGATTTGTGCAAAAAGAAAGAAATGTGCAAACATGTTAAATGCAGAATATATTATGTACAATTAAAAAGTGGCAATTAAGAAACAGTGTCAATAGTAGTGCAGGTTTTTTCAGTCCTAGTGCAGTGACTTAAAGTGACTTATGTGCTCTAGTGCCCTCCCATGCATTATTGGTCAATTTAGCGGCCAATTCAGCGGCCACGTAAACCCAGAATACTTTTGAAGGATATAAATACCATTATCATTGAAAAGGTAAAGAAGTGACTTGCCAGTTCATGCCCGCACTGTAATTTTGAGATTTTTGATTTGATTGGGAAAAAGTTTGCATCCAGCCATACAGTCCCCCAACCACAGGAAGTGACATCAGGTCCAAAGAAAATGGGGGAATGTGGTAAAAGTGTATTTTTGCAATGTGTTTGGTTATCAAATGTCTAGAAATCTGGTGTTAAAAGCAAAACCCAGCACTAGTGTGCAGTGGTTACAGGTATTGTACATACTCATTGTGGGTTTGCCAAATGTCTTGCCCTCTCTTATTTAAAATCTAAACATGTTCCTATTATACATCCCTACAATTGCCTGTTCCACACTCCCCATTCCTTCCTCGTCTTCCATTAAGCCCTTTTTGTTTGCTCTCTTGCCTCAGATCTCTCCTCCTCCTCTTCCTTCCTACCTCCTAGCCCCTAACTCTAGCTCCTCGCCGCTAGCACTTGTATCCTCCTCGACGTCTTGTTTAAATTGTGTCATTAGTGTCCTTTAGGCCCCCGCTGGCTTGTCCCGGGCCTCACCCCATTCACTCCCTTGTTTTATAATTCACCTTTCATCTTCCCTCCCCTCCCTAAT
>JAPMNZ010931719.1:0-10672 GCA_029875035.1 Pomatoschistus microps | reverse complement strand
AAACAATTTCTCTTGCAAGGTGAAAACCAGAAAGCAACAGGTCTAAGAAGAAAACTGCTGATCTTTTACATTTTGGAGTCAATCTTTTGAAATCAATATTCCAATGGCACATAAAACGATCTAATCCCATATCCTATCAGACAGAGGAACAGACAATCGCATCCAATTTGTTTGATTCGCACGCTTACCCACTTCCAACTCCCCCTCCACTTGCGCGTCTGCTTCTCTGAAAGCCTCGTAAGCGTCGCCTCTTCAGCTCGATTCCACCGCGTAAAAATAGGGACCATTATATCGCCTAATGCCTACCTGCCACCCCACATGCGCCCCCACCCCGCCCGTGTATGCGGAAGGCTTTTACATGATGAGGTGGCTGACATGTTACACACACCATCCATTACCATATGTACAGTGGGAGAGACCCGGGCGGCGCGACTTATCCTAATGCATGTTCCGCACTCCCCAGTGGGCGCAGGAGACGCACCATCACAACAGCAAATTATACAGCACTTGAACTCCAAAAGGGTCCCATGGACAAGCAAGAGCGCAGCTATGATATGCCACTTGTATTAACGCTGCAGTGCTTTTCCAGTAAATAAAAACATTATTGTGGACTATAATACCAGGTACGTTTCGTGTCCAGATTTACAGGTGAAAGGATTGGATGGGTAAGGTGAGAAGGTATGAGGGGACAACAACTAGTCCAATAAAAAAAACACTGTGGTAACTTCATATATTCTTTTGGTCTTGATGTTTGAAAGGATTTAACGAAATTGAAACGACTTGTCATTGGTGGCAATATTCAACAGCAAAACTTTATACAGTGAAAAAAATATTGAATAGAAAACCAGACAAGGGTTTTTCAATTATCTGGTGAGGGTTCATGAAAATGCTTCTAAAAATAACAAAATATGCATGTTTCTATCCCTAACCCAACGGCTTTTTACGTTCTATAAATATACAACATTTTGATCCTAACGGACTTACAGACTAAAAGTACGGCAAACATGCTCTTTTCTAGTGTGTATGTTGTGAGTCCAGAGGAGTGGTGTGGAGTTGGTTGTCCGTGGGCTCAGGGGTGGTGTGGGGGGGCAGTGGTTCCTCACTAATTGCCCCTCTAGGTGCCTGTGTGCTGGAGAGCTGAAGTGAGGGTAAACACACATCCACACATGATTAATAGCCAGGGGTCAGGGCAGAGCACGGGGGCCAGCCGCTGGACACTCGAGCTGGAGGAGTCAAGACGTGTTTTCATGTCCAGTATGACTGCTTTATAAAGGTTGCGGAACCATTTTTCAATTTCACTTTGATTTATAGGTTATTTCTGGGTCGCAACCAATAAATACAGTGGTTGATAAAGGGGTAATTCTTTTGTGTATATGAAATTGATCTAAACCTACTCATTCGACATTGTGTGTGAGACTTTATTTACATTGTATGGTACAGATGCCAGGAAATGTATAGTTCTACAAAATACAGATACTATTCACGTTAGGATTTATTAAGAACACAAAAGATCCATGGAAATAAAAAAGACAGGCAGAAAAAACAAGGACCAGACAAAAATGATTAGAAACAATCAATTCGGCAGAAGCTCAGACACCAGTGGGTTCACATACTCTAAACATACCACACCATAGATCCGGATCAACCAAGGTCATCATGACACTGTTTCTTTGAGCTGCACTTGCAACCGAGTCTGCACAGCAGGAGGACAGGCGGCAAGGCCCACATTTCAAGACATTTGGCTTTCGCTGAACCATTGCAGGACCCTCAGTAGCTCCTCATGTCACATTCAGTCTGGGCAGTGAACATGGGGGTAAAAGGATTAGCCCTACTACTGGTGAGCATTCTCCAAACTGAGTATTCTCCAAACTTCCAAACCAGCATAGCGGTTTGTCCATAATGCATTCGGCATTGGCTGTAAATGTCTCCGTCATCAGACAAGATGCAGCAGAGATGTAGTGTCCCAGATATTTGTGTTACTCTGCTATGCTGCATGTTCAGAGAGGAAACTTTGAAGTCCTCCTTGCTCCGGGAAAAAAAAAAGTTATTCTTGTTAGCATTACCCTATACATTTATTTTCTGTACTATAAATAAATAGGTTGCTGAATCTCATTTTCAAATAAAACCCATGAGGCAATCTGCACACGACAAAAAGTTTAGCTACAGAAGCTAAAGAGCTTGACTTGCGCTGTTAACCTCATGTTTAAGGGAACACGAAAGAGACAACAGATCACAGACACTGCAGCTCCCTGAGCCTTACGTGTCCTGCTCTGGGAGAGATGCAGAATATAACTTAAAAATCCTTGCATCCAGGTGGCAGATGGTGATTCAGATCACTTCCCAAGTTTAATCAACTGTTCTTATGCCATTATGGAGGTTTCCTTAACATTTTGACCAAATTCACCGTAACTTTTTGAATTAGGCTTTGAATAACACATTCTGGTGAACACAATACCCCACAATACCCAGGATGAGAGGGCATTATTGTTGATGGAAGGCAGATGTATTTGAACAGTGGAACTGACTTCCGGTGATTGCTGACACGGGAACATTTTAGAACATTTATCTTCTCCACGGTAGAGAAATGTCTGTCTTGTATCCAGTGGGGGCTGGTCCCGGCTCAAAATGTCCAAAATGACATGCGCTGATATGCTTGCATCCCGGGCTGATGGTGGTGGACCCGGAATAAGAATTATTCAATGCTAATGTACGCATCTTCTTACCTCTCGAAAACTGGTTTACAGGATGGTTCAAAAGTCGGCCCTTTTTTGGACTAAAGCACTAACTAAAATATTATGTATATAGTGCCTCTCAAAAGTACCAATACACCTTGAACTTTTGTACATATTGTCAGGTTTGCATTCATAAATATAAATAATGTCTTTACTGAAGTAAAATTACAGATCATTCTGTTATCCTTTTAAACATAGAAAATTGAAAAGTTGGGCATGCACAAGTATTCATTCAGATATTTTCTGAGTGGATTAAATTACTTTTAAAACATTCCTAATGACTGCTGAATGTTCACACCTTGCCCTAATGATTAAATAGAGGTCTCCTGTGAGTGATCTACTCTCAGTATAAAACAGGTGTTCAGAGCTGTGGTTTAAGTATACTGGTCACTAAATAACATTATGAAGGCCAAGGAGCGCACCAGAGATGTCAGGGGAAAAGTTGTGGAGAGGTTTAAAGCAGCGTTAAGTTATGCTACGATTTCCCAATATTTTAACCTCTCATGGAGCCCTGTTCAATCCATAATTCGGAAATGGAAAGAGTATGACACTACTGCTAACTTACAAACCCACAGGCCTCCACTTAAACTATCAGATCAAACAGAGAACTGGTAAGAAAGACAACCAAGTGCTCCAAGATGACTCTGGAAGAGCTGCAAAGTACTGATGCTGAGCTGGAGTAATCTGTACATAGGGTAAGGGTAAGGGTACACTTTATTAATCCCCTTAGGGCAATTCATCTTCTGCATTTGACCCGACAATCAGGAGTAATACAGTGCCATTTCCAGATGTTAATGCTCAGCACGGTCATGATTACCACAGCTGAAGGATATACCTATTGTACATGGGTTTTGATGGTAGGGGAAACACCCGGAGGAAACCTATGCAGGCTTGGGGAGAATGTGCAAACTGCATTCAGAAAGACCCTTTTCCGCCTCGGACCCAGGACCTTCTTGCAGAGAAGCGAGAGTGCTATGTACATGGTCAGCATCAGTCATACTATACACAAATCTGGCCTTTATGGGCGAGTGGCAAGAAGAAAGCGGTTACTGAAAGGAAGCCATAAGAAATCCTGTTTCTTTTGACTTGAAACAGCAGCTTCTTTCACAGCGACCACGTGAAGAAAGTGCTTTTGATCAGATGAGACAAAAAATCTACTTTTTGGGACCAAATGCAAAACATTATGCATGGAGCAAATCTAACACTGATCATTGTCCTGAGTGCACCATCCCCAGTATCGAATATGGTGTTTGCTATGAAGATGCTTTTCTTCAGTGCGGACTGGGAAGATTGTAAGAATAGCAGGGAAGATGGGAAGACACTGACATGATGGAGGAAAACCTGCTAAAGTCAGCAAGAGAATTGAAGCTGGGATGAAGATTTACCTTACAGCAGGACAATGACTCTAAACGCAAAGATGATTTGAAGCAGGTCAAGTTCTCCATCATTGTCCTATCCCTCTCCATTTTATTGACCTTTGTGGCATAGAATTTCCAAATTGTCAGTAAAAACATTGAACTGTGTTAAATGTCCCTTGACAAATCCTGGAGATGCCTTGCGTCAAAAAAGCTCAAGGGAGGACAAGGAGGTATCCTGGCTCAAAATCCAAGATGACAGATTATAAAAGTAAATTAACACAACTCACACTGGAAAAAATCTGAGCGCATGTGCACATGTAACAAGTGTAACAAAGTTTTTTAAAGTGTTGCGCTTTTTTACTTTTTCACTTTCTGTTTTCTGTCAAATAAAATGTGTCCAAACACAGCCAATGACACGGGCAGCTAGAAAAAGATATAGAACTATCAGCCAACCATGGAATTTATGAGCATCAAGTAGTTTTTCTTAAATACAAATATTTCACCTCAATTCATTGGAAAATATTGACAGGAAAGATAGATACAGCTTTGGCCAGATGTTTGGCCAGCTAACACCTTTTTCAACTTTACATTAAAAAACACAAAAAACGAAATCAATCCACTAATGAGTACAGTTGTTTGCTTTGGAGTTTTAATGAACGCAGACAGCCAGTCATGGTGAGGGTAAAAGGTGAAATAGAAGGTCAGGGATGAGGGTCCTTGTGTCACATCAGGGTCGTACACAGCCCACAGCTACCAAATCCTTAACAAGCTCTGATCAATATGAGGCTGACGCTCTTGCCTCTTCCTTATCCTATGTGGTCTTTCTTTGCACATCCCACACCCTAGCTTCCCTACCCTCTCCTATTACCTGCACACTCTGTCTTCCCCCTGTCCCATGACACCCCCACCCCTCTGGAGTCTATTCGTGTCGCCCGGTATCTCTGGGCTCCATCTAAACAGCCGCACATCCTGGTCTGAACTCCACTCACGGCGGGGTCGCTGGAGCTTGTTCATTTTTCATGCAAACGGTAATTTAGTGAGACTGCCTATTGATTGAGCGCCGCTTGTCTCCCAAACAATGCTACTTCAATCAGCGGCCCGTGGGGGGGTTGGGGGGCTAGAGATGAGAGGAGGAGTGCCTTGGTGGGGGGTGTGTGGTAGGTGGGTTCGGAGGGGCCTGCCGATAGCTGCAGTGACTGATTTAAGAGATGGATAAAAAGCAGATACGTCTCCCCCCTCCCCTGTACTGATTAATGACGGTGGCCAGAGCACAGCCCGGACGATGCATCATGATTTAACCGCCACTGCCCCCCCACCCCGTGCCTAAAGATTTGCGTGCACGTGAGCACACACCCAGAGTACGTCTCATACTGTAAGGCACAAAGAGGCGAGCGAAGGAGCAGGACGGACAAGTGTTAGCCTAATGAGACACTGAGAAAATGCACTGTCTACAGTGTCGGGAGTGTGGGACTGGCGGGGGTCTGAACAGGGGTTTAAACTGTGACACCAGGGGGATGGGTGACAGAGAGCGAGGGGAGCTGAGGCTATGCACTGACCTCATCTGCAGGGCATGAGCAGGCACAAAAGAGTCAAGTAGAAATGATTAGCAAAATGATTAGCACTTTCTTCCCACAACAAGGAGCTCCTGCTATGAAAGGTCAGTGAGGGGCCTCTTAGCAGATAAGAGTTTCATTTCCCCATGGGGTCTTTGCACACCACATGAACCTGACCAAGATGGCCCAAGATGTGGGGAGGAGTCCCTGGCACTGAGGGTTCAAATTCCTTATAAAAACCTATCATTATCAGGGATGAAAATAGTTCATTATTTTGAAAATAAATTAACTGCATTATGTAAAAAGTGACATTCTGCAAAATTGACGTCTTAAAAATTGTGTAATTGTTTATGTACTGCTGTATTCGGACGTTATTGCCATTACGCACTTTTTAGGCAATATGCCCACTGTTCTTAACTTAATTTGTTCATTGATTTTTTTATTTTATCTGTGACCAAAAAACTGACTTACAAATGTATAATGCAGGGGGTGGAGGATCACAACATTACACTTAGAGGATTTGCAAAGAAACTCCTTCTAATGTAGACAGAAACAACTAGGGTTTTACTTGACCTTGAGTTGAGTAATAAAGTAAAAACGTTCACAGTGTGTGTCACTTTGACACAACCACAAAGCTTTGGAAGTTGATAAAACTGTTGATAATAGTTTATGCTAAACACAGCTAACCCAAAGTCTGGGAGTAGAAAATCAGGGCTTGAATCAGGAAAGAATCTTTGTTTTTAGTTGCATACTGTTGAACATTTTGGCATGAGACAAACAAAAAATGTTCAGAACATCCCATCCAGTTGGCGGCTACTTTAACGACCAGCTAAAGCTGATAGTCTACAGCCACCGGGCCTTCGACTGGTGACTCCGTGCTCTAACCCCGAGAGCGGACTGTGAAGTTGTGCGAGCAAAAACACTCAGTCCGCTCCATTAGCCGTGTTGTGAGAAGCCGAGGAGGCGGACTCATGCGGCCCCTCCCTCCCCACAGCTGCTAAAATATTCATCACCCTCCCCGAGAGCGTGTCGCCTAATAGTTATACACGGGCCAGGGAGAAGGAGGAGGAGGAGAAATTGGGAAGATGAGCAATGCTCCCTGTGTGCATGTCAGCTAATAGTCAAAACATGAAGCTCTACGAGAAGAAGAGACGGGGCGAGGGGAGGGGAGCACGGCTGTTTAAATAGTCCCAGGAAAAAAAAGAAAAGATACATCTAGAAAGGGAGCTAAAGATTGAGAGGACGTAATCAGTCGCCTCTCCTCCTCCCCTGCCATCACTGCGAGCAGCGTTCCACATTGATTAAAAGCCCCTCTTGTAATTGTCAGATCTGGTAGGAAGCATCTCGGAGCGTGTGAAGTGGGGAGAGGGAAAGAAGAGGAGGAGGAAGAGAAGGAAAGAGGGAGGGGGGGGGTCATCTGTGAAGAAAAACCCAATTTCAATCACAGCCAAACAGTAGTCACTTCAATAGCCACAAGTCGCAGCGGCATCAATCAGAACTCCTACTCAAGCAAAGAAATATTGTTGATGTCCTTTTCTTTTTTCACAAACGGACGCTCTATCTTTGTAACCTAGGGGGTTGGGGGAGCGAGGCGCGCACGGAGGATTGAGCATGCACACACACGCGCGCACGCACTCTCACGCACACACACAAATGCTCGCACACACACACACACATGCTCACACACGCGCACTCACTCATTTCTGCAGTCATTAAAATGAGAAACGGCCGATGCTGTAGGAGCTGTTGAAATACCATTAAGAAATAGAGACAAATGCGATGGATCCGGGGCCCGGCGATACAGAAAAGCATGGCGCGCTAAATCAGACAGTGATGAATATTATGAATAGTGAGGCAAACAAAACACACATGTAGAAAAAAAAATACACGCGCATTTGGCTAAACAATGTGTACGGGGAGTCAAAAGAAACATGGCGGCCGCAGATTAACGAGCAGTTATACTAATTAAATGCTTCCCGATCACGTGCTGATATACGGCTGATTATTATATTCCGAGGTGATTAAGTGATAGAGACAAGGGTGATATCATTTGAAAGAATTAATGAACATCTGTACACTGGAATCATGGGCAAATTAACGAGTGAATTAGCGTTGATTTAATCGATTCAGGACTAATTATGAGCTGCCGTAATAGAAAACTTCCCTGTCAGTTAATCACACGAGAGATAGAAAAGGTTTGCGTTGGCCATAAGGCATATGATGGGCCACTTCACTAAATCCACAAAAGTCAACCATTTCATTCAAGGGCCATTATTGGACATGCAGAAAAAAACACATTTTTAAAAAGGTTTTTCATTTTTTATCTAGTTTGAGCAGTTATCAATTTGCACAAGTTTGCATTAGTTTACAGTTTTTAAACTTCAACCAGTACAAAGCATCATGTAATACTACAGTAGGTCTCAAATCAACAATCATATATACATATATACTAAGGCTGTCAAACGATTAGAATATTTTTGTTGATTAATCACATAGTAATGGTGAGTTAACTCACGCTTAATCACATTTTTTACATTCTATTTCATATCCACTCCATTTGAAGTTAAATGAGATTATCAAACGTAATGACACATTGTCATTCATACCAAATGTACTTAAATCTGTTTGATTTGCTCACAACCTTTTACTTTTGAGCACAACCAACATGAGCTGTTAATGAAAGGGAAAATATACGTACCCCAACTTTAATTTAGCGAGTTTAGTTGCGTTTCAGGAGAAGACATGGACACTCCATAGTTCAGCTTCAGCGGTGTATTTGCGTGCACAGATTACGTACAGGTTACTCAAAGATACGCACACAACATGCAGAAAATAGTCGGATATGACCACGTTACCGCGGCGCCTTTCGCCGTGTTGTTGTTAGCGGCTCACAGTCGCTGGAGGTGGGAACCGCTCTCCAGAGCGGCCGCAGCTGCCCCGGGTCAGAACGCTGCGGCCACGGAGGACGCAAACTTCAGTTCATACCAAACAACAGCAAGTGCCCCACGGTCACGCGTGTATTCTTTTAAAACTTGAATTCCCAGAGACCTGCTCTGTTGCTATCTCACACATGCATGTGTCCGCGGCATTCTGAGTGATATTATGGGATACTTGGGCGGATCATTTGGATATGCGTTTTTTTTACGTGATTAATGTAAAAATGCAATTAACGTGCGTTAACGAGATAATTTTGACAGCCCTAATATATACACAAACAGGACCAGCACAATAAGAACATAAACAATTTGAATATATACACTGTATATAATGTTATAATGTACATGCTGGGGGTTCAAACATCTCTGTTCCGTATACAGTACATTTGATATGTCTGAATAGAAAGATTCTTGTAAAAGTGAAATGCTGTGAACAAGTCAGACCACAACATGCTGTCTTTATCCTATGAGAATAGGCGTCATATTTTGCATAAATGTAAGAGCGCCCTGTCAGTCACTATTTGATTCTCAAGAGAGATTCTTTTTCATTTTTCTGTCTGAGAAATGAGTTAATTTGTCATGCTGTTGTTTGAAAGTTGGGTACCCTAGCTGTAAAGTAAACCATGGGTGGATAATTCCAAGTCGACAATGTTAGTAAATCACATGATCAATTATATCTTAGTTTTTGGGAAAGTAAATGATTTATAGGTTTGAACGGGACACTCAAAAAACAACCAAAACCTGTATCATAGGAAAGTAATACTGATCATATCAAGCATCAATATCAGGAAATGGGTCCCCAGACAGGTTTTCCCAGTGGCATCGAAGGATGGGTCGAATGTAGACATTTCCTGTATGGGGACCATAACCTTAATGGTATGAGGATTTTCCCAAATTTTAGGAAAGAACCGCCCTTTCCACTTCCTCAACAAAACTCTCTGGTCTTATTTGACGAGCATGTATCACCAGAATGATTGACAATTGGTAGGACCAATAGTCTTGTGATCCACCCGGAAGTAGAAAATCCTCCTATATATCTTTAAGTGTAGCTATAAACTCAAAAGAAATGTGCCTTTTGCTCTTATCTAACCATCAAGTTAAGTAATACAACCTTCTGCACAGCATAAAGTGTTAAAAAGAGTTTATCAAAAAACAGCAATACTCATGACTGAAAGATTACACCTAATAAAATACTGCAGCAATCCATCACTCGACAAAGCGGTTTGCTAGAAAGATATTTGATTATAAAAGCAATGCAATGCAATACAAAAGTCAGCTGTCACAAGCAAAGGTGATATTGCCATTTGTCACTGCTTGGTCGTGTTCAGAGCCATCACATTTTAAGCAGTACTATATTCTTCTGAGGATGGGGGGAGGAGGCAAAACTTGCAGCAAAATGCATCCTTCCAAAACCAGACTTTATCGAGTTACTTAGCCTAATGTAAACCAATAAACAGCTAACCTCGTAAGATTGATCAATGTTTATTTAAAAGCCCATTGATTAACATTTGTGATTATTGACCGCGTTCCGACACAATTGACATAAGGTTTTTTTTGCGCTGGCTGGAAAGATACGCTCTCCATATACTCACAATTACACGCCAACTTGGGAGAGACGATTTGCTGTTATTATCTGAACAACACTTGAAGCACTCCGGTATTTGGCCCTAACCTCCCATTTCCCCCTGGCTGATTGGCTCTTGCGCACACTTCCTCCCCAAAGCGGAGCAGAGCGGAGCATGCCGAGGAGATAGTAAGCAGTAATATTCAATTATTGTATGCACGCCGTCCCGCCCTAAATTGATTTCTTTCAGAACGGGAGGCATCGCTCAGCACTGACACGCGCCCATGTTTTCCCCATCTAGCACATCCCACGCAAATTACTGCTCCATCTGCTCTCCTTGTCTGCTAGAGTTTATCCCGGCGCTCGCCCTCCTCTCTCCCAAGCCGGGGCGGTCGGGGGGTGCGGGCAAGGGGGTCCACTCTCCCCTGCACTATCTGTCTTTAATCTCGGCCGCATTGTAATGGGAAATGGTTTTTGTGTTTTAGCGTTTGATTGAAGCTGTGCATGTTGTTTAGGAGTGGGAGGCGCC
>JAPMNZ010931673.1:0-22109 GCA_029875035.1 Pomatoschistus microps | reverse complement strand
ATGCTGTATTGTTCCCATCTGAGACTTGAGTAAAAAAAGTCATTTTGTTTGTGTCACAAACTTAATCTTGACCATAGAGAGAGATCTGTCTCAGGTTCTTTTATTTTGAATGTTTTAAAGTCCAGACATGTTGAAGTTTGAACTGGTGTTTGATGTTGTGCCAGTGAAATACATTGTAAGCTCATTAAACAAGCTGAATAATAGGAGAGGGATTTCCTGAGTCAGTGACTTTAATCTCGACATATACTCTGCGACTTAAAAGTCAAATGGCACAAGATCAATGTAAGGGAGGAATTTGTCTTTCTTTCTGTAGCCCTTTCTTTCTGTAGCCTTGTCTGACTCAGAGACACCTGTTCCCTCACCACAACGATTATATACAACTGTAGAAAACTAAAAGCTTTTTCCACTTTTAAATTGGTGGACAGTGGTTTAGATTTATGATTTTCTGATTGCTCATAATTGTTTTTTTATTTGACTGTGTTGATTGTATGTTGTACTAACTCTACTTCAATGTAGTTGACTGTTTAAAAAAAAAAACAGGATAGCCAAAACATTTTTGAAAAGTTAATGGTCAAACACAAATTTCCCATACCAAAGTAAACAAAAACTGTTTCCTTTACATTTAAATAAAAAACACAAGTGACAAGTAACATTCACTCATATATATTATTTTTACATCTTCAACACATCAAATACAAACTTCCCCCCTCTTCGCTTTTTGTTCAATGGCAGGAAACTTCGAGAGCGTTGAAAGTCTGTCTGTTCGGTCCAGGGACAATATTGGGAGCATTGCGTTGAAGAATATACTGTATATAAGTGCAGGAAATCGCTGATATTCAACTAAATGAAATGAACTTTTAACTTTTTGTTTATTCTTTGCAATTAATACATGAAAATCAAATTATTTATTTATGTTTAATCATGTGAAACTTTTTTGTGTTTAAAGTATTAGAGAATCATGTCACTATATATGTCTTTTAAATACACTTTGACTCTCATCTAGTTTTTGCGACTAATTTTGTGTTTAAATTATTTGATTAAACCGATCATTAATATGACCATGTAATACCCTAATTTTACACCAGTGATATGTATATTATTTATTTTTATACACATGTATTGTTAATGGGTTCTGGACAATTTCTGCAGCCTTCAAACACAACACTTTCCCCGTTATTTGTTATAAATTGTTGCGTAGCTTTCACTTGAATGTGCTGTGTACACAAAGAGAGCAACTATATATATTTTTTGCAATATTGTTCATGATCTCAAAAAAAGAAAAAGGGCCGTAAATCTTCTAACACAACTAAATCAAGTAATTTCCCTTGTGGAACAAAAGTTCGTTAGAAGTCTTAAGTTGATTATGTCCTTCGAGTATCAATCTTTTACTAAATGGCTGCTTCACCACAAAGTCTTGTGGTGAAAGAAATGTCAGTATGTGTCCTGGTAATTAATTTCCCAATGAGTTTGAGCCGGAGGTTACACCTATCCTGATCAGCGCACTCGTTTCATACATTTACATAATTTGCATAAATCTGCCAGTGCAGAGAGAAGCAGCCTATGTTCTTGGTTTAAATTACAATGACCTGCACTTACACTTTTTAATTCTCTATTTGTCCTTGTCGTCATTACCATCATGTCTCAATCAATCACACATCTATCAGCGCTTGGCTCCAAGTTCAAGAAATGGATTTGGCGGAGACCCTGAGGCTACTGACTCAATATACGCACATATTATTTAACATTGTGTATTGTAGTTCAAGTAGTTCAAACTTTTTTATCACAAGACACAATCTTATGAATACAAATTATTTTAAGACACTATTTTATTTTCTCTTATTTGATTCAAATTGCAAGAGAAAGTATCATTTTAGTTTGAGGGCAGTGTTTTAAGCTTTTAACTATTGTAATATNCCAAACAAAACAAAAGAAACTGGATTAAATGAAGCGACTGCTCATGCTATACCTTTGAAGCACATGAGCTGCACAGGGTAATGAAGTGTGTGCGATGTGGTTAAATAGAACGCATAGTGAATGCCGTTTATTAATTTTATAGGACATTGGGCGCTTAAGGATGAACCGCTAAACCTCCACTTTAGTAGGTCATGTTGTGTGTTTCTTTAGCACTGTGGTGAACTTTACATGACCTCACCAGTCTTTCGAATCTCTCTGTACTCTGTTGATTCCCATGACATTTGGCCTCAATTTGTTGGGAGCATATCATTTGCTTTCTATTTACACAACGTTTATAGCTCAAGACAGCAGCTCCTTGCATACATTATTTCCCCTGCTGTCTAACTAATGTACATTTATATCTTCTAAGTGATTTAGACAGGTCCCAAAGGAGGTGACATGAACAAAACTATAATTTTAAGAATAGCAACGAAAACGTACACCAAATGTAGAGTGTTGTCATCCCATGTGTAAGAGAAGCATCAGGGCCTGGAGCGGGCTTTCTTCCAGGAACTTTGGCATGAACAAATTAAGTCAAAGTCTCCCCTAAGCTGTTTGTTTTTCCTATCTGCACTATATGCGCTTTCTTTTAGGCACTCTTTTGCATTTCATGTGTTATACCCAGCATGTTCTGGCACCACCCAAGTGCATGTATGTCGAAATATTGTTAACAGCTATGTTTTTTACTGATACGTTTGTGACAATGATGCGTGGCCTGTTTCGAAAGTGTGTCTGGAAGTATTTAGTGCATTTTGACTGCTGTGCTCAGAGCAAATGGTTTTCCAAGTCACTGCAGGGCTACAGCGTAATCACACTGCACAGTGTTTGCTCATCAGGACAACGCATGTAGTGACAACAAGTCCTCCAGCTAAACTTACACTAAGAAGTAAATCAGTTTAGTCGGCAGCTGTATATGCTATACCATAAACCCTCTGCCCTTCCCCTAACCTTGTGTCTGTTAGGTGTATGTACTGCATATTTCAGTATTGGCTTAATTTGTGTAAAAGGTAGAAAATATACATACAGCATCTATATTTAAAGAACAAAACATGCTATATCAGTTTGTAAAGTATATGTAAAGTAGTGTATATTGTTTACATTTTTTGTGAAGTGATGGCATAGGGCCTTTGTGGACAAAAAATAGCATTTTTGGACAACTAGTTACTGGTTGAAAGAGTCCTATGTCCGAGACGACCATAAATCTCCCATACATCACTGCTGATGCATCCCCGGAAATCTCTAACTTGTTTTCGGCTCTTGTCTCGATATATTTAATTTGTCTATTTATGTTTTTATTCACTATATTAATTTGATATATTAATTTAAGGAAACAATGGTTACATCAAATATGTCTGACTGCTGCATGCATAGATATATACACACACATCCATTAGTAATATTTAACTGTTTCACCATGTGTCGATATATTTAAAATTATAATTACAGCTTTATTTACTAAATATATTGGTGTTGAAGACAAGGAGTCTCTCAAAGTGATGTTTGTTGTTGTTACCTCAAATAAATTTTATTCTTGGTGGATTATTTTAACTTTTAGGTTTTTTCCATATTGAATATTGTATTTTTTGTCTTGTATATATATTTAGCTTGACCTATAACATGGACTGGCTCCATTGTGAACAGAGCTCAAGGCTGTTCCAATGTACCTAATGTTCAGCATGTGTGGAGTTGTTTGTGATTTGTTTGCAGGGCTTGGAAAAGTCAAAAGTCATCGAGAAGCTCAAACTTGTGTGAGAATTATGCCTTATGATAGTTGGTTTCACAAGTAAATAGCGCTGTGCAGTGGAGAGTGTTGCATAGACTGCTCCGGGCCTGTACTGAGGACAACTTGTTTATGTATCTAATGTACCATATATGAATGGGTAACCTTTGCTGCCAAGTATGGATTTAGTCGAGTTGCATGTACTGGTGGAGAGCGACGATGAGGGTATTAATGAGGTCCTGTACAAAGTCATCGCAGTCTGTTCTGACTTGATATCTGTTCATTGGTATTGACATGAAAAGCTGACAGAAAGTGCCCATTAGCCAGTTGGTATATAGAGCTGACATGTGCCACAGGCCACTACAGCGTATACCGCTGTTTACATTTCAACTTTACCACAGGCCACGGTGACACTTTTATCCACTTTTTTAACTGTATGGAGAGCGGGGAAAATATGATTTGATTAGATAAGGTCACAGCTGTCAAAAGTGGTAGACAGCTTATTTTGGTTACACTAACCACAAATACTGTAAATTATTTTTGTATCAACACTGAATTGACTGACATTTATTGAACATGTATTCCCTGGAAATCAGTTTGCAGAACATTTTGGACCTTTCGCAGAATAATACAGATGACCATGAATCATTCCAGATCCAATTTTTAGTATGTAAATGATAAAACAATGTTTAAAAAAACATTGTGACTGATGCTTTTCCAGGACACATTTGCCTCTTTCATTGATCAATTCTCTTGACCAATGAATTGCATCAAGATATACTGTAGCTGTAATGATAATTATCTGCGGATCTGCGAATTCTGACTTTTTCTTGCTGAAAATATAATTTTTATGATATGTGTGACCCCGGGCAGTTGTTTGCGCTACATACTCGAACAAGATTAACATCTTCCGTTCTGACTCCGGGAGCAAGCGAACGCGCAGCCGTAACGTGGTCATGTACCGCGAACCATCAACGCGCAGACAGAACCATAGATGTGTGATCAGGACCCTCCCCAACTTGTCGCACATGTGGGTCTGACCTGTCTCCCCAGTCTGTCCCCCATGTCTCGCCCACGTCTCCCCCAAGTCTACTCAAGAAGCGCAGCCAAAAACCACTGATTTAAAGCTCAGGCACCTACATTTTTGCTTGCATTGTTATTTGTGCACAAAAGTAAAATGTTGTGGACAGATCAAACAAAACAAACCACAACAGTTGTGTGTTTTTTGTTTGCTTTAGAAAGAGCCCTGTGAGTCATTATTTTACTTTTTGAGCTGAGGGTGGATTTTTTAATGTATATATATTTTTTCCAACATAGTGCCACTTTTTTGTCTGCTCTCAAATCTGCTCCAGAGGCCGAGATATCAATCATTTAGTAGACGTTGAATTTCAGGAAAACTTCAGGTTTGGGAGGTGGTTCTGAAGTGGGCCAAAGGTTCTACAGGTCTGTTTCACCAGGTGTGTCAGGCCCTAATGGGTTTAGGAACACCCTTATAGCACTACCTGCCCCTTGAGTTAATACACTTTCAAAGTCACATCAATCAACACCATTCAAGTGCTGAGTTTGGCTCCTTTGTGAGTCATCAGTTCATTCATGTTTCATCTCGCCAGAGTTGAGCTTTGATCAACGCAATTTTGACTTCCCTGATTGTTCCAAATAAAATGTTTTTTCAGCACTATAATAAGTGATTCAGATAAAAGAGATTTAAGATTCAAAGAACTGTGATGATGTTTGAAGACTTTTTCATTTGAGTTGTAATTTGATAGTGTTGAATAGACAATTTCAATACCAAAGTGACCATTTAAAAATATATTTTGTGATACATAGGCTGTAAATTGGAAGAAAGATAATGGGGCAATACAATAGCTCAAATCAAATTACACAACAACATATCACTGTGCATCCCAGTCACATGTAGTATATCTTTAACACATTATATGCATGTTCACATGCAGCCTTCACATCACACGTTGTCTGTACATCGGCTAATGGGCATGCATGTCTTACTGTTCACTTGTCAACTGTAGCGAGCTTCTGGCCACACAACAGCCAAACCACATTAACCCCATACAGTCAGGGTTCAGCAAAGTGAAACATAAGTGCCATTACATATTTATATAATCATGCGTCAGTCTTGTGAGCTGCTGCTCTGAAGTTGACACAGGTTTCTGTCCCTCTGCCATATAGCCCCAGCACTTATTTAGTCAGAAAATAAAATATTGTACATTTCAACAGAGAATATTTCATTCTTTTTATTTCCATTCAATTGTCATCCACCTCCAGAAGAAGTGTGTTTTGAGTTTCACTTTACAGATTCAATTGTTTTCAGTCACTGCTATTCCTTTTAAACTACAACTGTAGAACATAGTTTTACTCATAATATTGAAGACATCTTGAGAACAGCTGACTGTCACAGCAGTGTCTCTTGTATGGTACAATAAATATCTTTTTGGTTTCACACATTTGTGGTGAAGTGCTGAGCACATACATGTTGCGTGTCACCACGAGGCAGATTTCCCTTGTAGCAAGTGCACCATGTGTCTGCTTTATGCCTCCCATGCTGCATGACCTTTTATACATTCATATGATGTGGGGTGTCAGCGCTTTTCAACTCTCTGCTGTCCTGTATATACTGTGCCTGTAATAGCCCAAGGCTTTTCAAACACTCCCTCACACTGCACTCTTTTCTCAAAACATATTACATCTTGAGCATAGTTTGTGTCATATTTTATTTGTCCTAATTCATAACTGTTTGTTGAACTTTTTATTATTTCACCTTTGTTTGCTGCCAGGTGATTTAATTGATAATGTTACTTCTAAAATCGTGGTCAGTGCCTCTCACTAGTAATATCGCTCACATTGTTTATAAAATATCCTCAAAACTGTTTCTGTTAATGTTTCTATGCTGCTATTATTCATTCTCACTGTAGATTAAACTCTTTGCTCTAGTCTTATGTTTTTTTCTTTTTTGCTGTTGCCTGTGGTTACAGTCTAATAAAGCCAAAGTGAAAAGGAAGCATTCGAATGAACCTGTATGAAGAAAATCTAATTCATAAAGGAAATCAAGCCTTCCCACTGCTTTGTTTGCTCTCCTCTCTGTCCTTGGCTCACTCATTGTTTTCTGTCCTTGGATACCTGAGTGAGGCTGAGAGAGAAAAACAGCATGGTACTTGACAGTCCATCATTGCACCACTACAGATTGTACCGTCATTGGGTCAGATGGAGAGGACACATGCATACAAAAAGGTGGAACGGTTAGCTTGTGAAAGGAATGGCAACGTTGATTGGCTAAGAGTGAATACAGCACAGGGCCCTTCAGAGCAGGGCCAGTGTTTTGCAGGAACAAGCAAGGGAAAAGCAGAAGGAGTGGGTCATAATTGGACAGACAACCTCGGACAGTGCGTATAATGACAGTTATTAAGGCTTTCCTTGACATTGCTTGACATACAGCAGACTATAGGCTCACAAATACAAATGGACTGGCTTTTAAAGACATCTGAATCTGTACCGTGTACCTATTCAGTTTAGCATAGTATTATAATGGTCTGCTTCTGATGGGATGTTACACATTGTGTGTCAAAATTTGGACTGTTCACATATGCATATTGTAATTATATATTGTTATATATTTTAACACCATACAGACAATGCAACCTACTATGGCTGTAACAAGTAAACAGTCAATTAATCACAACTAATGGTTACATAGACGTAAACATGCTGTGAAGTGGTTTTGTGACTCAGGCGATGGCATAGTGATTGTTTAAATGAAACAAAAATGTGTTCTACAAAATGTTTGTAATCAATTAACCCTCTATGGGCATCACTTGAGCCTTGTTTTGGTCAAAGGTATACAAATGACATATTACTGAGCTTTGAAATACATAAAGAATAATTGGCCAACTATTTGATTATCAAAATAATAATACACTTTTGAATAACTACCCCAAAACTAACATAGACAAATAATTTGTTTGTTGTAGGTTTTATTTAATGTGTTTGTATACACCTCTAGCCTGATGTTCCAATTGTTTGTTAACTATAATGGAAGATGATAGATGATAAAAACAAAAGGATCGACAGCGTGGCATTATAATCATGTTTACCTTTTTATTTATATGTGCCTGTGTTGGCAGGACATACTTAGGACATGCACCATAGGTCACACAGCAGCTTTGCGTTTGTCCTTATCCTGTAGAGCCACCAGTATGACCTCTGCGCTCCTGCTTTCCCCAGCTTATCGAAACACATCCATACATTTCAGTGCCCACTAATAGGACGACTGCAAGGCTAGCCTGGAACAACAATCAGACGCATGCTCTGGTAGGGCTCTTTCTGCATGTATGATTTGTTGTGTCTTCAGGTGTGGCTGCCAGTGATAATCATAATCATGCGCCAATTTTGCCAAGGCATTAGCTGCGGCTGCAATCACAGATTAATGTTGGATGTATATAACAGAATTTCCTTCCTGCCTTGGCCCCTTTTGTTACACTAAAAAGACTCCCACACTGCCACATTACACACACCAAGGCCTCTGGCTCCGCAGGGACATAACGGACAATCACGCTGACAATCACAGCTGAGGCTAAGATGGATGCTGCTGTTGCATATCGCAGACACATAGTCAGTGCGACGCCAAAGGGGCTTGGTCTGCCTTCCTCCACCAAAATCCCCCCCATGCGCTCACATGCTCATCCTCACCGGCAAATGAGGACTTTTTAAGCAAGCCCCTAAGCCTCAATACAAACAGATATACTATACATAATATTTGCAATTTGAAGCAAGTGAGATATGATATCATTTGAAAACATTCCAGCTTAAGGTAAAATAATCAGTCAGCCGTTTTGTATATAGGACGTTGCTGTAAGATACTACTTGCCAAAGGATGTTTTTTTTTTTTGAGGTGTATGTGGATTAATGGCAGATGACACAATGAATGTTGATCTGATTGAAATTGATGTGTCTATTTTGGGTATGGGCAGCTTTGTTTGATGCAAAAGCTCTGAGAAAAGAGACTAAAATTTCTAGGCATCTCACAATTCTCAGGAGCATTTTAAAGCTCATTAAAAAACTCCCAAATGATCTGCTTGTCAAACACAGCGTATTTCCTTGCAGGGCATAGTTATTCCAAGCATACGTATGTTTTGTGTTTAGATTTCATTGTACATATTTTGTTAGTCTTTATGGTGCGTTTTCTGTTATGTCTCTATTTTGATGTGATTCATTCAAGCATCAGAGGCGGTGCACAGCCGTGGGGCACTTCTGACAGGCCGTATGTGTGTGCATGTGTAAGAGAGACATCTATCTGTCTGCTCTGACAAACTAGCTCTGTCACTATGGTGGGGCCGGGCCTGGCTTTGTACTGCTTGGATCAAATTGATGAGGCAATCACATGTAGGGCTGTGAAGTCATGTGTGTTTTTGTGACAACATTTATAGCCTTGTGATTTGGCCTGGTCAAGAGAAACTGTTAGTACTTGGTCTGAACAGTGAAAAAGCAAGGTTTGATTCTTGTCTTTGACCTGAGAAGAGCAAATCCTCCTTTTAAGCTCACTTCTTGCTTTGACGTACTGTGCATTAAAATGGCCAATCTGTCCCTCAGTGGAGCAAATGGAAACTTTTGGGAATAACCGCCATCATCAACAATGGTGTGTTCTTTTTTTTTCTTTTTTTTCTTTTTTTATTACCATTATCTTCAATCTCTGCATCTGTGTAGTACGGGTAACTACAGTGACAACAGCAGCTGGTTGACCAAAATGCTTTTTGTGCAACACAAACAAGGGTAAACACAGGGGATTTGAATAGGACTGAACATTTCTTTCTTGCAAAAAGCTTTATTTGCTACTATATACATTCTATTATCATTTTTAATTTCTCCTTGTAGTGAATAAGCGGGTAATCATGATATAGGGACTTCTCACTTTGTTTCTTTACAAGCGATTCATGCATTTACTGACTCAGATTCATTCAGATTATCCCCAGTTTGCCCCCAGAATCTTCACCGTTCTATTGTAGAAGAGGGGATCAAAAGTTACTTTTTTGGAATTGCGGAAGGATCAACTCCCGTTGACCTGCACATTGAAATGCATGTGGATGAAGTTGGCAGGATATCATACTGTACATAGGGTGAAACGTGAGAGGAGAAAGTGGTTTCACAGAGCAGCAGGGGGGTGGTCAGAGCGAGGCGCTGTGCCTAATTAGCACAGCTGTTTTCAACATGGTGGGAGCAAATGAAAATATTCTTAAAATCTATATTTTAAAGGTAATGTGCTTTACTTTGAACATGTTATATAATTTACGAAGCAAAATGCTGAGACTGCTTTCTAAAAGTGACTTGGAAGACGTTCTGTATAAATGTAGTACACCCAAATTAAGATACGGGCATCCAACACATTTAGAGTAATGAGTTAAAATGGTTAAAAATAAGGCAACTTTAAGTTTACATAATGTCTTGGACGTTAAAAAGCCAAATGCAATTAAGCTTCTCTTCTTAAAATACACTAAATGCTCGAGTACCTCTGTAAAAAAGTTAATTTTGACAGTCCTAATCTAAAATACAGCCTTGCATCTACCACAAACTTCTTCCTTCTTTTTCCAAAGTAGCTCAGTCTGTTTGTAATTTGTGTTTGTGCTTCAGTCTTTTCAATAATTAAACTCAGCTTTCCATAATCCCAGATGACGACATCCATTAAACGTCTTTACACAGCATTGCCTATAACCACAACCGCAGCCTGAACTCGAAACATAAAATTGCTCTGGTTTGACACATTTCCTCCCAGTTTTGTTCCAACATAATTAGATTGTGGCTTTGTTTACCCTTGCTGCTTCTCCTCTTGATTCTTCTTGTTAAACTTTTAGCTCTCTAGCGCTGTGAACTTTGAGGGTGTTTCACAGAGCCCCCGGGGGTGTTGTAGATTTAACGCAGGTGCACAGTGTTCAGTTCTGGCAGACTTGTTCAGAGCTGGAGCGGGCGAGCGAGAGGGAGAAAGGGAGGGGGAGAGAAAGGGAAGACTGTGGTTGCCAAGAAAGCATTAGTGTGGTGTATAGCCTGCAGTCACACACATACAGATGCGGCGGTCCTGTGTGTATTCAGGAAGGTATATCGGCGTAATTGCTATTAAAGTAGCCTAAAGAGACGCCTGTTGTACTTGTGTGTCTCTGAGTGTTGGTTAGTGTATACACATGTTTGCCGTGTCCAGAATTAATTATGCTGATGAATTCAGAGCTGTCAGTGAGAGACTGGCATAATGGACATTGTTCAATTCTGTGAAATTAAATTAGACTATTTTTATTAGCCATATGTTGCAGAGTTATTGCATCAGCGTAAGTGGTACACAGGGCTGTTAAAAAAATCACAAACAAAATTGCAGTTTTAGCAGTTGCAAATATCAAATCTTCCAATTGTTCCTTTGCAAAGAAAAACATTAAACCAAAATATGTTTTCCCTACAATTTGACTGAATTGAGTTCAATTCGATCGGTCAGAATCATTTTCTATTGCCCTTTTGTGTGTACCTTGCCTTGTTCGCTGAATAAAAAGGAATATATTAATCATTACATTTATGCTTTATGAAGATGTTTGTGAAAACATGAATATATTATTTTGTAATCAATCCACTTTGTTACTTGAAATGCATTTACCTTTACTGTCTTTTTTAATTTTCTTTATTATAACTTCTTCTGACCATTGATTCTGTATGTCAAGGCGAGACTCCTTCCATTGTCTTTGAGGGTGTCTTAACTGCTGCCTGATTAGTAAGTGTCCCCGTGTTCTCTCATTATCTCTGCTCTATAGAAGCATGCAGTCAGACCTGCATGGCCCACTTGTCTCTCCTAAGTGTTTATGTCTGGTCTGAACAACTCTGTTTATCTCGTGTTTAAATTCTAACACATTCACATACATTTGTCCTTGTAGTTTTTTTTCACTTGGATCAACTTATTAAATATTGCGCCAAAGGTGTTTGCTACCCTATAAACATTTCCTATTCAGTTTTATTTTAATTTATTTTGTTTACCATAGGCTGATCATAGTAATTGATCAGTTATATTGTTGTGCCAATAGAGTTATGATTCATATTATACATAAAGCATTGCATGTTGTTGCATTGGACTATGCTGCGTCTGACAACGACCACATTGCCAGTCCCACTGTTTTTACTTGGTTTGTTTTTAGATTTTCTAGATTTGGTTTGCTTGAGGTTTCTCACTTTTTTTCTTGTTCCTTGCCCATTCAGGAGGGCATAAGGCCAGTAGTGATTATCCAGGACATTTAACAACCATTTGTGGACCTAATCATTGCATTCTGTGTTGGTGAATAACAACTTTGTAAAGTCCTCTGAGATAACTACTGTTGTGAGTTAAGGTTATACATTATGAATTTATTTTAATGTACGCAAAATATAAAAGAGTGTGACATGTGACACAGGGCAACTCAAACAGCCACCACTGCTCACTAGCTTCCAATTCCAGAAACCATTTTAAAAAGGGACGCAATCTGTCTTGTTCCACCCCTAGTGTTTTCTGCGACTCTTATGTTGATTTGGTAAACCTTGTGTACATCACTACTAAATCTTTATTTAAAGCCTTTAACACTATCATTTTGTAGTTCAAAATAAATGTCTTGTTTTGCTGACTTGCATTGCTGATGTGAGAAGTAAAGGGAGCAGGTGTGTGAGGAAGCCAGGCAGTCCGCATGCCCCGACAGGTGTCTGTCTTTGAGCCTCTGTCGTTTTTCACTCACATGCACTTAGTCCGTCTATAAAAAGTGATAGAAGAGGGAGAGGTATGAACAACAAAGCGAATGCCCACAGATACTGTATATACAGGTAAGAGCAAGGACAGCTAAGCAATATAGAGACAAAAAGAGGAGTCTGCAAAAATAAAAAACACCTTTAGCAACACATTCCAGCATGTTCTCCTTTTAGTGCTTTTTCTTTAAGATTGGTCAGTCAGCATGTACAGAATAGTTGTAGATTTAACTATGTAAAATGTAAATGCCTATAGGGCTACAGTGCAACCCTTATAACAGTAATACTCTTTCTTATTATCCTGCAGTGCCATTTTCCTCTCTGCTGGTTCAGATCCAAACTTTGTTTAGTGATTCATTATATGACTACACCACTACCATTATTCAATGCGGCGCTATAGGCCAAACTAAGAACATTATATTGACTTCCTTCATCCAGAGCAGTGGTAAATGAAATGATTACTGATCCAGCCATGTATCGATTGAATGAATAGTCAAGATAGTATGTGTGTTTTTTTAGGAACAAAGAAGAAAATAAGCTTTTCAAACATGTCCTTAAAAACATGTTTGAATTTCATTCAAACACACAAACTTTTCTTTTAAGCCCTGTAACCAATTTGATTTGGGAGCCTTGTTGTAGCATTTGATTTTCTGATGTCCTGAATAGACAGTTTTCTGCAAACATTTGAATTGCATCCTGTAGCCTTGTAATTTTTCCTTTTATTCAGCCTTCTCTATTTGTATGGACCACCACTGAATAGTGCTCACCATCTTTACTGCAAAGCACAAAACTCAAGTGGCACCAAACCTTGAAAATATAATTAAATGGTGAGCTTTACTAACAGACAACACAAGAAGGAGAGGAAAAGTTTGATTTCATCCTATTGAATTTGAGTATAATGTATGGCTGAGATGGCATGTTTTGAATGGACTCTTTTCAAAGAAGTATTATTTACACCTAATAGCGATAAACTTCACCATAGATATTCTCCTGTGTACCACAGTTCTAACAGGTCTTTCTCCATATGCATGGGGATCGTAGCACATGGATAAGTTTATGTGGCCTTACAGATGGCCACAAATTTGAGCACATGTCGCCTTTGTGTTTGCCCTTTGTTAAATAACCATTGTTTTTTTGTCTTTTCATTGAGTCTTAAAGGTGTATGTACCATGTGCTCTTTCTACAGGTTGGCGAGAGGCAACATGCGCTGGTGACTGAGGAGTCATTTGATGCCCAATTCTACGTAGCACACAACAAATACTACGAACAGGTAGGATTCAGCATACGTTATTTTAAATCTAACCAAATCACCTCCATGACATTCTCCCTTATCGAAGACTTGGCAGCAGACATTGCACCTTAAATATTTGCCGTTCTGGGTATGCTCTCCTGATGGATGTTTTTTGACACAGGCGCGTGAATGGAATACCAAAATAGTTGTCTCGGATGACGCTTCACAGATAACATACAATGAAGGAGCTGTAAATTAATCTGCATGTGATAAATATTTTGAAGCCGATCCAAGTCATTCCTCATTTTCACACTTAGTGAATCAGATCAGACGCTTTGCTCTGCGTGTCACATGCGCATTCACAGCAGGTGTCAGGGCTTAAGCTTGTATTCAATAAAGTAGGTTATCACACAAACATGCACGCCTTATACACACACACACACACACAGCCTGCGGTGGTCATGGGAGCATTTTGGCGACTGATAGCAGAAGTACTTTTTCACCCCTTTTTTTTTTTTTTTTTTACCCCACTGTAGTAACATTAAGGTCGGCCCTAAAGACATGAACATTCCTTCCCACACATAGGCAGCGACTCACACACAGCTGTTCACCTACACACCCCGATGGCTTCAAAGACCTGCTCTCAACCTGTGAAAATTCACTTTAAAACATCTTCAAATAAATCAATTTCCTCCTGCTTTAACCATCATCAGAAACATGTTTGAAGTTATGCTTTTTATTAGCAGTCAGGGCAGGGGATGGTAATNCTCCCGTTCTAGTTTCCTCTCCTCCTCCGTTCTCCTCTCAGGACCTCCTTCTGCAGGCTATAAACTTCAGTGTCACCCGGTGCATGCTGATGCTTGTACACGAGCTCGTAAGGGCCAGGCTCAAGAGGAGAGTTTAGTGGCATGTTTTACCTCGTCTTTTTGGACATGCACGCAGCAGAGTCGTCTAAATCAGAACTTGACAACACATGAGGGGAAACATAAAGCAAAGTAGTACAGTATGTTCATAATTTACCTGAGCTATATATTTTTTCCATTTAACTGTCAAGTATTGTTTTGAACCTGCACGTATGCCTTTTTTGTAAATGTACTTTCAGTTAAATCAGGACTGTTCACTTCATTGTTTGCTTGTTTAAATTCACCATAGGGCTGGAAAATAATTTAGAATATTAAATATGTTTCTTCATATTTTCAATGTTGTATTAATTGAAATGTGATGCATATATGTGCACAGGCAGGGGGAAACGGAAATCAAACTGAAACAAACATTTGTATTCTCTTAAACTATAGGTTTAAGAGAACATGCAAGTCCTCCTGTTTAGCCATTATTGGTGTCTCTTGATTTGAATGCACAGAGATCATAAAAGTTGATATTGCAATTGTTTCCATCTTTAGCAAATAACCTATGTTCCAACTTCAGCCAGTAAGCGGGAATGTTTCCAGCTTTGTTAGGAAAAATACATATCATGCATTCTTAGAATGACACATCTGACCTGCAACTATATAGTTATGGTGATATTGCCTGCTGGTCTCTATGGAGATTAAAACCTTAATGTGGAATAAACCAAAGTCTGGCGAACCAACCAACAGAAACATTACCTATCAGGCTTTTAAATTTTTTATCTTTTACGTTTCCTGAATACACATTTCTTCCCAATCATTGACTTGAGTTACATGTTAATTTATTTTAACAGCAATTATTTCCAGTCAGTTATGATGATATCTTCAGGGTCTAGAGTAGACAGCTTCTTTGCAGGCTGTCCTATATCAGAGGTTACAGGTTTCATCCTATCTGCATCTAATCACATAAATAGTGCATGTGTCCTTGGGCAAGACACAGGTTTATGAGTTTGAAAGAGCAGAGGTGAATGGACTAATGTAATGCATTCTCCGGCAATATTAATTTAGATTTTTCTTCTTTCAGTAAAAAAAAAAGAGTTACTAAACTAATGGCTGATTTTTGATTCACAACGCATTTTGGCATTCTTGTTAAAGACTGACAGGGGAAGAAATCCAGCAAGACCGAGAAGTAAAAGAGAACAAATTGTTTCGGTGCAGAGGAGTGGGCGGATTGAGAAATTAAGTCAAGGCGAAACAAAAAAAAAGTGAAAGTCAAAGGTCAGGAGAGAAGTGGAAGAGCAGCAGGAAAAAAAACTGCTGGAGGAGGAGTGGAGGGCGGGAGGGGAGGGTGGTCCACAGTACAAAAAGTGCTGAGAGGTGAGCGCGAACAAATGGCCTAGTTTCACTTTTTACGCCATCACATAATATCTATCCTGACGGCTGTAATCGGCGGCCGACCCACCTGCGAGCGAGTACGAAAGGAGCGTGTGAGGCAGGAAGAGGTGTTTCCAATGAATTCAGACAAGCTCTTTTATCATTTAATCAGCCTGTAATGGGCAATGAACAGCCCTTAGCTCCAAAGCCTTGCCGCGGCACAGGGATCTTTTGGAGCGCTCTCGTCCACCGGTCAGCAGGTGTGTGTTGATTAGGCAGGTGTGAAGCACTGGATGGGTTTTTGACCATCACTACTTGTATTATATTTGCTGTATACTCAGTCTGACAGATTAGCACTGATCCAGGCTTATTTGCACCAGCACAGCAGTAACGCCAGCACACCAGGTCACCGGCCGTCCCCCTGCCCAGACAGTAGCTTAGCCCTGCCGAGTTGTGTAATGGTTAGCCAGACCACCACATGGACTGAGTCAGCGTGCAGCCGCTACACTTAGGCACACTTGGTTTAGACTTTAAATCCCCCAGCATGCTCCGAGGTTACCGCTCTGCTGCCAATCTTCCTCTCACCACAGTGCAACATGTTCCAAGGGGCCAAACTCTACAGTATAAGAAGACCTGATCAGGAATCAAGATCAGTTTTGTCTAGTTTTTCTGATGGATGAAAAGGAGCAAAAGGAAAACCAATGCAAATAGTTTTTGTGTTGATTTTGTCTTTTGCGCCCGTTGTCCAAAAAATAGCAATGAACATCTTAAATAGCAATATGTCTTGAGTTATAGATAGTTATTCAGCAATTCGTTGTTCTGCAGTGATTAAACCTGTTTAGTGGCTCTTTGGTGAATATTTAATTTATGTATTTATTTATTTATTTGAATGGGACGGACAATAAAAACATGAATGTAAACATGCCAGATTATAGCCATTGGCTAATTTCCATCTGTAGTCCCATAGGGTCAGGGTCACACGGGTCAAATGCAGCAACATTAACAGAAACAAGTCAATCATGCATCACCTTTATTGTTTCACAAATGCTATATCTAGCAACAGCTCTGGTTGTATCTTGTTTTAATAATGTCCTTGTGGTTTTTATAAGCAAATAGAAGTATGGACTATTTGAGAATTTCCTTTACAACCATAGCATTCAATATGTTTGTATACATTTATTACAAGGTTTTATTATTTAATCATTTGTACATGTATTTAATACATACAAAAATAAAAATTGCTTTTGACCATTATTTACTGGAGTAGGTTTAGAAACCGATTCCATTTGTACTGCGCCATAATGATATCACTTTGTTTCCTTCGTTCCTGCTGCCTTCAGACAAGATTTATAGTTGCTATGGTGAAAGAATAAGACAAATCATAAAATCCAGCTGGTTTTATCTCACAGATGTTACCATACTTTTTTACTTTCGGGGCCTTCCCAAATGGAGCTTTAATTCAGTGATTTTGTTAGTTGGCCGGAAGCGGCTAAACAGCAAATTGTGCCAAACGTTATGGAGAGATTAATTGAAAATCTAATTGACAGATGTGAGGACACATGGTTTGTAGAGCTGTTTTCCTGGATATGTGTGTAGACTCTTATAGTTAGTTAGTTATAATTAGTTCAGTTATTCATGGTACTAAATTAAACACATTTTCAGTGTCACCAATGTTCTCACCTGATTCTAATACTGCCGTCTCCACTCTTGCCTCAATAGTCATCATTCTGCTAATTGGCGCTCTTAAAATGTGTGGTGACACTCGTGTATGTGTTGCCTCATGTGTGCAGGTGCTGGTGCCCAAAAGGCCGGAGTTCAAAGGGAAGATGATTGAGGTGGACATTTACGAGGCAGGAAAACACTTTCTGAAAGGCCGTCTGGTCGAGGACAGCAAACCTTTCACTCCGTCCATTGCCGAGCCACTTCAGAAGGGACAAGTCTCTGGTCTCTCACAGGTAATCACACATACTTGTGCTCCAAGTGTTTTCCATGAAATCAACCAGTCGCACAATTAGTAGAAATATTAGTCATTTTTCTGAGCACATTTTCAAAGTTTTGGTTGATTGCATTAGGCAAAAGTGGATTTTTATGTATAATTCAATGATTTTGTGTTCAAAGTTCAGTTTGTGCTTTAGCCCCGCTGCACCCATCACCCTTCTTCTTTTCTTTTTGAAGTCTGACCAATCTTCTTCAAGGCACAGCGTTGCATTGATGCTAAAATTGTTTCCTCCTTTTTTCTATTTTATATATAATTAATCTCTGTGCAGGCGCTTTTCCTGTGTTTTATGTCTGCGAGTGCATTTTGAGTGCACATCTGTCTATCGGCCACATTTATTCCAGTGAAACGTTTCCAGATAAGGCAGAGACCTCCTCTCCATCTATCAAGCTCTCACTGTCCTTATCAGAAGTATAGAATACTTCTGTTTACACCCGGCCATTCTAATTTAGTCTCGTTAACAGATGAAAAGTGTGCAAGAGGTTGTGTGTCTCGCCACATTTTTAATCCTTGCTTGTTTCCTGCGCCTGTGAAAAAGCAGCAGTGTATCAAGCATGAGATAAGTAATTTAAGATAAGCCGTGGCTGACTAAACTGCCCCAGTCTTCATCCCTGCCACACACATACTTGTTTCTATGCGATTAGGGGACAATAAATTGACTTCCACAGGTTTACAATAGATATTCCTATAAAAACAAAACTAATCTTGCGTTGTTCTTTTGCATATATCTGCATCACTTGTGAACTCCACAAAATATACAGTATTTTTCCATATAGTGCCATATAGGGGTTTGCATCCTCATATTGTAAGCAATATGAGGCCATGCACACACAAACATGGTGTTAATGTATCTGTTTGACTGCATGTTATTTTTCACTCTGACTAGCTGTAGCTTATAGCTCAGAACACAGAACCACAGAGCAGAATATGATACACTTTCTAATTTCACACTCCATCAGCCTTTACTGTCAGAGGGAGAGCGAGAGGGGCGCACAGATAGACACACACGTAAGCGGTAGGGACACTGGCGAATGGAAAACCCGAACTAAGAAAAGGGTAAGGGATTGAGAAAAATAAAGATAAAAGGAAGGGAAACATTTCACAGCGAGGCAAGCAATACGTCATTTTGCAGGCTAAAGTTTACGGCGGTGTTCAAAAGTAGTTCTGTCTGATTTATCTGGCAGTCGGTAGTGCAAAGTTTTTGATATAGTGACAGTTGGTTTGCTTTATAGCCTGGACAAGTTGTAATTAAAGATCTGGAGATGGAGCTGCACTGTGTTGCCCGGGCAGCATTGACGGATAGGTTAAATACAGAGGACAATCTTCCTCAGGGATTACCTTGGCCGTAGTATTTTGTATTTGCCTGCATGATATGGATATGATGTGAAATCCATGTTTTTGAGATGAGGATAAAAGTTTAAAACGCGTTAACACATTACTTGAGCAATTCATGTTTTTTCTCCCCATTTGGCCCAACCTTATTTTCACATCTAGAATACTCTTTTAAAGTAGTCATTAGCTGCCACATGCTGCTAGTAAACACTCAATTCTCATTAAAATATGTAATGTGTTCCGTTTCTTTTTTGTTGTTACAGCTGGCAGTGCTTTTCAATTTTCAAGTTGGGTTGCTATCTAATTTCATTCCTTGATGTACCAATGATTGCTTCTAAATGCATTAATGCAAGTCCCTGCACGCAAATACATATGTCCAATTAACATATTGTTAGATTAAGTGATCTCTAGCACTGCTGCAGTGGATGTTTAAATCCCCAAGTCCTTCTGACCCACATTGACAGGCCTCTAATAACACCAGAGTGGTACTTGTGAAGAGCCCAGTGTTAATAGATGACCCAATGGCATGGAAACCCACTCTCTCTGCGATTGTATACACTTGGCCTGCTTACACAAGTGCCCTCCGGAGCATAGGATGTCCTTGACAGATGTGCAACCCAGCTATGTCTTTATGATAAGCATCCAGGCCTCTGAAGAAGTAGTGGCGCTCACGAATGCCAACATCTCTCTTCAAGTATTCTCCTAGATATACAGTCGTAGAAAATGCACACACACAACCACACACGCGCACGTGCACAAGACATGGGTGGTTGGTCTATACATATTTGAAGACCATCTATTTTCTATGAGGCGCTGCATGGGTCCACCTCACACTGAGCTCAATATGTGCGAGTGTGTGAGATGAATGAGTGATTAAGACCGGGCCGAAAGAGACGCGCCCCATGTTGAAGCACAGAGGTCCATAATTACAGATTTTTGGTGCGGAGAAAAACACAAGACTTGAGCCATGAGAGGGAAATGTGTATGATGTGCCGCATTAGAAGTAGTCCAAACTGCTGCATACACAATTCAAAGGAAGTTGGAATAACAAAGGATGTTGCTGAAGTAAGGAAAGCACAATGTGAGAGGAGAAGAAATACAACTTTAGATTGCGCTTTTTCTTGAGGTAAAATGTATAGATAAACAGACCGTTATTGTCCTCTGAGGGTCAGATTGTGTGTACCTAAACATTATCATCAAGAAAAAGGCAAATAGGGTTATAACATGCGTGAAGAATTATACTGCTAAAATCTTGAGTTTGTAATTTGTATTACAATGTATTTTATAGTTTTCCGAAATTAGAATATTATACCGAATAAGTTAACTCAAGTAAGTAGCTCAAATATAAATAGAAATGAGTAGATTGCAATGAGGTTGCGGAAGGATGTTTCAATGCAAGTCATTTCTTCAATTTCAATTGATCAATAGTATCCAGTAGGATCCATTGCAAATTCATGTACTGATATCCATGCAATGCCACGCAATAAACAATTCTAAAACTAGCGTCTTATGAATGGTGCATAGTGGAAACATTAATGCCATAGCCCTCCATAGTGAAAGGAGAAGAATGTCAAAGTTGCTTCACCCTTAGAAAGTAGTCTCACCATCAATATTCAAGCTCATGCTTATGAGTGCTGGAGGAAGGGTGATTGAAGGCCGAAAATGGCTATAATGCTCATGTGTCAAACACAAATAGATTTGTAGATGTAAGAGATGTGCAATGCCAAAGTATGTGAGAAAATGCAGACGTAGATCTGGAGGAATAGATTTATAGCAGACAGCGATTGCCTATATACCATAAGTGCTGTGTGAGAGTGCTGTCGATGGGTAGATGTGAGATTATGATAAACTGATGTTAGACATGATGACATAAGATTTACACAGCTGGCAGATCAAATCTACAGAGACATGTTGAACGTAGCTCGATTGTCTGTAAGGGGAAAGAAAATAATGAGATTTTTTTTTTTATGTTTGAAAAGGACAATATTGTCTTATTTTAGGGTGGGGTGGGTAGTCTGGAGCCCATAGGTACTTACAAGAAATAAAGAAAAATATGCATGTTGAATAAAATGTGTTTATTTGCACAGTTCTATTTAGCAACACATACTTACTTGTGAAACGTATTTTGAATAATTTGAATATTTCAAAATCATCAACATGATATAAGTATGGGTGGAATTATAGGTTATTGCAGTTGCTTTTATGGTCTGACTCTGGACTACAAGTTTGATAGATTTAACTTCACTATGTCCACTATACCGCATTTATGGCATTGATTTCTTTTTGATTGCTGCTATTTTCCATTTTGTCCTCCCACATTTTCTTCTCTAGAGTGACATGTGGATTGAAATACTTGTTTTTGCCATTTCCAAACAAGACCAAGGTTTTTAGAAAGCACAGACAGAGACATTTTTTGCTTGTATTGACATCTCCCATTTTTTTGGCTCCATGCTTTCTCTCCCACTGCTCCTCACCCGTGTGCCCTTCATTTACAGAAATGCCACTTTCCTCTGAGGGAGGGAAGGCCAGTAATGAGTCTTTTTAGCGCNACACAAAAGCCCAGAAAGCACTCAGCAGCACGAGTAAAGGGAAAAGTAACTTCACCAGTGCCTCGCTCCTCAGATGAAATTAAATGATAGAAGACGGAGGGTGTGTGTAAAAAAGAAATGCGAGGAAGGTAGAAGCCAGGGGAAGATCATGAGACAAAGAGAGATCTCGAGTGTCATTCAATAATCAGCTCTTTTCACAGCATACTTCGCCAGAGAGAGGAGGAGAGGAGAATACACCTCAGCTGCTCAACAAATTGACAGTCGGTGTAAAAGAGGGGATAGAAGGTAGAAGCGCCAGAACTGTTAGAAATGGTAATGCACAATATCCCCACATGATTGTAGAACGGTTGAATAACAAAAAAAA
>JAPMNZ010931670.1:0-10741 GCA_029875035.1 Pomatoschistus microps | reverse complement strand
TCCACGCTGATAGCAAACAAACATGGCGGACACAAGCTTCAACTATAAACTATTAGCGTATTCACATACTTCTTCAATTTGTTTTACTAAGAATGAATTCATGATTTGCTTTAAATAAAGTATACCCATAACGTAGTTGGACAATATATATCTAGAAAGACAATATCCTGTCTCATTCTGTCGAAACAGTCACCATTTCTTTGTGTTTTGGAGTATTAGATGTAGAAAATATTGGATGTAGAAGAAAGCCAGTTTTGTGTTTTTAAAATCAGAAAGGACTTTTTCAGAAAGTATTTTATTTTGACTGATGTGCCTACTAAAAAGAAGCACTTTTGTCAATTTTGGGTTCATAAATAATTCATGCTGTTTGTCTCAACAGAAAGAGTCTAGTGTAAGTAAAATGTTGTGAACAAATCAGACCAAAACATGCTGTCGTAATCCTCTTGGAAAATATTGAATCTTTTGCATACTTTTAAGAAAGGGCCCTGGTCACTAGTTGACTCTTTGAGCTGATTGGCTGCATAAGGGCAGCCCTCTCATTTTCCCTTTTCTGTTTGATAAAGCTGATTTAAAGGTGTGACAGAGGCCTAACAGCTTTAGATCAAGCAACTTGAAAAAAAAAAAAAGTAGGAACCCTAGCTTTAAGTGAGAGCATGTCACTAAAATGAACATAGTGTAGTCATGTTCATGTTCATCCAGTAAATAGTCGAGAGAATGCAGCATACATTTGTTTTCACTTACACATGTCTCTTAAAGATAATTATCACATATTTTTTTACAACTCTATAGTCATTTTATTTATCAGGAATGCTGGACTCCGGCTTTGTCTATTCTGAGAAACTGGCCCCTCCCCTGCTCTGCTCTCCCCTCTCTCTGAAGGTCAATCTACTGGAGCTACAGGACCAGAACTGGCCCCTAGTGCAGATAACTTTAACCACAGATATATTTCATGTGTAAATATTGCGGTGTTTACTTGAGCCATTATAAAAGTAACTGTATATACTGCTCTTTGTAAGCATAGATTTGCAAACAGTTGTCACTTATTCTTATAGACCATTGTGTGGATCATGTGCACCACGTTTATCTCTATTAATATAATAGGCCGTGTGTATAAATAGCAGTGCTTAATGCTGCATGGCTCCAGAAATAATCTCTTCTAAAATTTCCCCCACGGATAAACACAAATGCTATGACAAAAGGTCCCCAAAAGGTGAAATGTATGAAATCAATTTCAAACAGGTTCAGAATATGATATTTTTTTAGAAGTAATATACAATGATGCTTCTATTAAGTGCCCCTCTCCCACTCACTTGTACTACACTGAACAAAATAAGTGGGATACAAAAATAGCCGTGTAGGGTTTAGAGCAATGACAAAAACGCAGCTTTCCTTTTGTGTGAATTGAGACGGGGTTGGAGCACCAATGGGCGCTGGAGGAGGTGGCATATGCTAATGAGAGACAAATGTCCACTGACCGTGACCTTGAGGCGCAGGGTATAAAGTAGGGGACCTCATCACGGGGCAGTTGTTTGCATGTGCTGCAGGGGGTCAGTGGAAACTTGGGTAGGTGTTTTACTTGGCTTACAGCAGCTTTTCACGGACAGAAGTAGAGTGACACTGACTGGGGACATGTGGAAGATCTCGTACAGCTGACTCTTTCATCACACGTGGAAAAAGTGACGTGAACTTAAATAGTTTCCATCCAGAACGAATTGCTGATTTTTTTCTTACCAGAGCACGATCTTCAGTCCACCGTGAGCCACTGTGCGAGGTTCCGGTACCATGTCCCGCTATGATCAGAGTGAATTTGGGGAGGCTCGGCCCTTTCTGCGGAAAACGGACCTGGAGCAGCTGGCGGCCCAGACACTGGCCTTTGATGGTAGGATGAAAATAATTTATTAGAAACAATTTATGCTCATTATAATAATTTAAGTTAAAATTCTAATTTATAAATACTAATACAAATAATATTAACAATAGCTTAATAATAATAATAATATTGCACAAACAGACCTAATACACTAAATGCTGGGTTACAAACCAACTGTACACTTGATTACTATACTGCATGGAAATATCAATGATAGGTTAATAAAAGAGCCGACTTGCTCTCTAATAATTTGGACAAGTCGTTTTAGTTGTTTCACGTTGTGTAAAATAGCGGGGATGGCTCATTGTATTCCTCCGAAATATATTCTCAATATGCTNAAATGCTTTGTTACAAACCAACTGTACACTTGATTACTATACTGCATGGAAATATCAATGATAGGTTAATTAAAGGATCGACTTGCTCTCTAATAATTTGGACAAGTCGTTTTAGTTGTTTCACGTTGTGTAAAATAGCGGGGATGGCTCATTGTATTCCTCCGAAAGATATTCTCAATATGCTAGCAAGGTACTGTATAAATATGTATTTGAAACTGAAATACAACCCGTTTACGAGGCCGGGAAAAGAGGAATAACGCAGCGAGGTCTGGAGTGTTGGTTTTGTTTCTTTTCAGGGGCTGGATTTTGTTCTTCTAATGCAGTTTGTGTGCAGGGAAAAAGCGCGCGTGGATCCCGGATGAGAAGGAGGCCTACATCGAGATTGAAGTGAAGGAGCTGAATGGTGATAAAGTCATTGTGGAAACTAAAGACGGGAAGGTAACTTCACATTTACAGCTGGTCCACATATGACTGACCTACGCTCTGGTCCCTCAGACGCTGACCGTGAAGGACTCGGACATCCAGCAGATGAATCCTCCTAAGTACGACATGATAGAGGACATGGCCATGCTCACTCACCTCAACGAGGCCTCGGTGCTCTACAACCTGCGCAGGCGCTATGGGGCCTGGATGATCTATGTGAGTCTGTGCAGCCTCTGTATCTTTCACGAAGCCGCCAATTAAACACATAATCACGGTCCAATGTATGTTTGTGTCAGACGTACTCGGGCCTGTTCTGTGTCACTGTAAACCCGTACAAGTGGCTGCCAGTGTACGCACCTCCGGTGGTGGCAGCGTACAAGGGCAAGAGGCGCTCCGAGGCGCCTCCGCACATCTACTCCATCGCAGACAACGCCTACAATGACATGCTGCGCAGTAAGTGTCCGGCAAACATGAAAACCACTGTTATATCTTGCAATTATGTCTGGAATTATAGCCTTCCTCATCTTACCAGTCCTGCTAGTCATAAAATTAAAACAGTAGCAAATATTAGTCAACAATATGTATTACAGTCTATGGTTACAACACTATAGTACCCCCTGACAGAATACTCAGCAAAGCTTTTTGTTTAACAGATCGAGAGAACCAGTCCATGCTTATCACGTAAGTACTGAGAATGCTTTTCCTTTTTCAAAATAATTCAACACTGTATAAATCAACCACACAGACATAAAAACAGTCTTAGAAACACCAACTATTACACTTTTTAGTTTGATTAACTTTATTCTTTGATTTAACTTTAAATATTTATAGATTTTTTTTTCTTTTTTGTGATGGGTTTTGCTTTTTGTATGTTATATCCACACTACTTTAGCGGAGAATCCGGTGCTGGCAAAACTGTCAACACGAAACGTGTCATTCAGTATTTTGCCATTGTGGCAGCTCTTGGGGAAACAACTGCTAAGAAAGGAGTAAGGCCGTAATGGCATCCACTTCTTTTTGTTTCCCATTCCCTTTTTAAGCTGTGGCCTTTTCTGATTTGATTTTTGTTTTCATTTTTGATCTCAGAAACCATGTTCCCCTAAAACCATGTCCATGCTCTCCCGTCTCTGTCCCAATACTGAATGAGTCATGTTTGAGCCTCCCCTGGTGCTGCGGCCACAAGCCACAGTTCTCCCTTTTTTCCCCTTTCACTTTTTTATTGTTCTTATTTTTAATTCTTATGGATTATCTATTAACATGTGATTTTTCCCCTTTTGGTTTTTGTACATGGTTTTGTGTTATGACGTGACATTCATTTTTTTTCCACCCATTTTCCTGCCTTTTTACTCCATTTTACTTTCTACATCAATTTTAACATTTATAACATTGTTTGTGTTGTATTCTTATTTATTAACATTCTATGGGTTAGGGGTAAGTTACATTTCTCGAAAAAAGTTATTTACTTTTACTTTTCTGAGGATTCCATAAACTGACATGAAACGTCTTTGTATTAGGGCACTCTGGAAGACCAGATTATCGAGGCGAACCCAGCGATGGAGGCATTTGGAAATGCCAAAACCCTGAGGAACGATAACTCATCTCGCTTTGTAAGCACAGGTTACGACATTTTTTCATCTGAATTCTATTAGAAACTGAAGCCATCTTTAGAGGATACAAATGTTTGCTCTTTTCCTATAGGGCAAGTTTATCAGAATCCATTTTGGACCGTCTGGAAAACTGGCCTCCTCTGACATTGACATATGTGAGTTTAAGGAGATCATTTTGAAAACCTCCTTTTAATTATACTACAATGTTTTCACTATTTCTGTGATGATTCAGATCTTCTGGAAAAATCCAGAGTGATCTTTCAGCAGCCTGGGGAGCGCAGTTACCACATCTATTATCAGATCATGTCTCAGAAGAGGCCTGAGCTCTTAGGTCAGTGCACAGTCCAGCCATAGTTTTGACGTTGTCAACTCACCCTAATACATTGTATTTACAGACATGCTACTGGTGTCCTCCAACCCCTATGACTACCACTTCTGCTCCCAAGGAGTGACCACGGTGGAGAATATGAATGATGGAGAAGAGCTCTTGGCTACTGATGTAGGACTATAATTACAGTATATGCTTTTGGTTCTTTTAAAAGTATGCTTTACTTATGATAGTTCTTTTAATTTTAGCATGCCATGGACATCCTGGGTTTCCTGCCTGATGAGAAATATGGCTGCTATAAAATAGTTGGTGCCATTATGCATTTCGGCAACATGAAGTTTAAGCTAAAACAGCGTGAGGAGCAGGCGGAGGCCGACGGCACTGAAAGTATGAGCTGCTTGGAAACTCTTTGGCCTGATATGTGGCATTTCCATTCATGTGGATGTAGAATGTGTCAATAACTGCTACATTTGCACTTATGTGTGATTTTGTGCGACAGGTGCAGACAAGGCCTCATACCTGATGGGTGTCAGCTCAGCTGATCTCATCAAGGGTCTGCTACACCCTCGAGTGAAGGTGGGAAACGAGTATGTCGTGAAGGGACAAAATGTAGAACAGGTAAGAAGGGCTGTCTGCCCGAGTCATAATCATCTGTGTTGTTAGCAAACACAATTATGGGTTTTTATTTGAAAAAAACACACGTTAAAGCAGTTAGGAAGTTGATTTTCCACAGTTTGACTTTGATTTCATCCAAAAAGGTCTAGTCAGTCAAAGTTTGTAGACTGCTCAATGATCCTGGACTCATAACCCTAACCTTAACCCTAAACTTCTCTACTGAGCCCTTAACTTAACCCTAAACTTACCCAATAAAACATTGATCCTGGGCAAACAATTTGACAGTGATCTCTTAATACTTGTTGAACTTGGATGAAGATGAGGAACATGAAGTGTGATGTGGGTCTAAACTGCAGGAGTCTGAGCCTGGTTTGTGTTGCTCTTGTTGTGTAGGTGGTGTTTGCCGTCGGTGCTCTGGCTAAAGCCACGTACGACCGTATGTTCAAGTGGCTGGTGGGACGTATTAACCGCACTCTGTACACGTCGCTGTCTCGACAGTTCTTCATAGGCGTCCTGGACATTGCTGGATTTGAGATATTTGAGGTAAGTGGGATATTTATTGTCAATGTGTTCATCATAATATTCATATTTACCCTTTTTGTCTGTGTATAGCTCAACAGCTTTGAACAGCTGTGCATCAACTTCACAAATGAAAAACTGCAACAGTTTTTCAACCACCACATGTTTATTCTGGAGCAGGAAGAGTACAAGAGGGAGGGAATCGAGTGGACGTTCATAGACTTTGGCCTTGACCTCCAGGCTTGTATTGATCTTATTGAAAAGGTAAGACATGGTGTAAAGGAAATATTCCAGACAGGTTCAAAAAGAGGACTATAACAGCCCATTTGACTTTCAGCCTCTTGGAATCATGTCCATCCTTGAAGAGGAGTGCATGTTTCCGAAGGCCACAGACAGTAGCTTTAAAGCCAAAATGTACGACAATCACTATGGAAAGTCTCCCAATTTCCAAAAGCCACGACCAGACAAGAAACGCAAATATGAAGCCCATTTCGAACTGGTGCATTATGCTGGCGTGGTAAGAAAACAGTTTTCCATTCCCACAATATTATAATTGTAGCATTTACATGAATGTAATCATGCTGGATTTGCAGGTTCCATATAACCTCGCTGGCTGGCTCGATAAAAACAAAGACCCCTTAAATGAGACAGTGGTAGCTTGCTTTCGGAAATCAGCCAACAAGCTGCTGGCCTCACTATTCGAGAACTTCATTGCCTCAGACACAGGTAGAAGATCAAAACTTATTTCCACTGAATCATAACATATTCAATGATGCAACTGATTGTACTGAAAAACAGCACCAGGTGAAGGCAAGTCTGGGGCCAAGGAGAAGAGGAAGAAGGCGTCCTCGTTCCAGACGGTGTCCCAGCTTCACAAGGTGAGTCCTGCTGGTGTGAGCTGAAAGGTGCACCGTTTGGACACAGGTGGAAGACCTTCTCTGGATAAATGGGATGGAGACCGTTAAGACTTGCAGTGATGTTTAGGGCAATGATCACATGAACATCACTTTAAGTCTGTGCTGTCTCCTTTCAGTGAACGCCCAGAGCTGGTGGACTTTGTCTGTATTTTTGCATGCTTAATATATGAAAGTAAAGCTTGAGTTTGTTATATTTCTCTCAAAAATAAGACATTTGTGACTGACTGTGGAAAAAGAGAGAAAAGGTCTAGATTTTGAGCTTTCTAAAAGTGCGGAAATCTGAAAATATTATATTGATTGTTTATTGTTTGAAAGTGAGATCTCTATGGTTGGGTATTTTGCATTTTTGCATTTATAATTAATTTATTGAGGATTATCTGTTATTTAGGTCAAAACATGAAAACAAAATCCTTCTAAAAACTATATATATATTTTGGAAATATGAAAAAAGCCAAAAATCTAAATAAAAAATATATGCAAATGTTCAAAGTATGCATATATCAAGAAAAAAAAAGGAAAGAGCCTAACGAACTCACAGATTCTGACTCAAGTTGGACTTAAGTAGCTATTTTGAGGGACTCAGTCCCAAGGATACGCCACCAATAAAGAGAAGATGTAAAGTCAAAGCTGAAAGGTACAGAGCTGGATTATGGAAGCAGAAGTTTCCATGTCCTCTACTGTGTCTCTTCTCAGTCTCATCTGAGAATGTAAAATCAATCAATGTGTTTGAGGCCTAAATTGCTATGATGAAGTTTACATAAAACTCACTACTTTTAAGTTGGTGTACCTAACTTTTTAACATAGAGTACCATCTCCAGAGGTGGACTGGTAGAGTAATGAGTTTTGATCATTTAAGTCAACAGCATAGTATTTGTCTTATTTATTTTTATTTTTTTATTTGTTAGTGTAAATTGTATTAGCCATTGTTTTAATCTGTATAAAACTATAAAACTTGAACCTGACTCGGACTCCAGAGCCTGGGACTTGAGGCAGGAGCTGATGTGCATCTGTGGAACACGATGCTCATTTTCTGTGTCTGATGTGACACATAATGTTTTCTGAGACACTTAGTTCATAATCTTATTCAACACATTCTCCGAAAAAATAAACTTTGTGTGACCTTTGACATTTGTCAAATTGCTTTTCTCTTTATATCTTCAGGAAAACCTTAACAAGCTGATGACTAACTTAAGAAGCACACAGCCTCACTTCGTCAGGTGCATAATCCCGAACGAGACCAAGACTCCGGGTAACAACACCTCACATTTTAGTAGGTGTACATTCTGTGGCAGATCACAGTTAACCATATGATTAATTCCAGGGATCATGGACGCATTCATCGTGCTCCACCAGCTGCGCTGCAACGGTGTGCTGGAGGGCATCAGAATCTGTCGGAAGGGCTTTCCTAACCGCATTCTCTATGCTGAGTTCAAACAGCGGTAAGACCTCATCTATGGAACATATAAACATATATGGAATTATACCATTTGAAGTCATGATAAAACAGTGATACAGAGATGTACAGCAATAATTTATATTATTGAAATGACCACTGGTGCAATTACAATATAGCAGGAGAAGGGCCCTGGTTTTATCCAGGCCGAGCTGGTACTTAAGTGTTCTATCTGATAGTGATTGGCCAGAGTGCTGCTGAAAGCCAGGTTTACCACAGACTCTCCCCGGATTCTGGTTTGTTGTACTGTATGTAGGTTGCTAGGAAACGGTTCCAGATACTAATGCGTAATGGAAACGCAACCAGATAGAGTAGAGCCGAGTAGAGTAGGGCCAAGTAGGACTGGTGGAAACAGGGCTTATGTGCTCAGTTGATTCTGTTTACACCGTCCTTTAGACCATTTTACAATCTCTTTGCTTTGGGTAATTGCTATTGTTCACTTTTCTCCCTCAGTTATCGCATCTTAAACCCCCATGCCATCCCAGACGATACATTTGTGGACAGCAGGAAGGCGGCAGAGAAACTTCTGGCATCATTAGACATCGATCACAACCAGTACCGGTTTGGACACACAAAGGTTAGATCGAGAGAACAGACGACATCGCACAGTCTGTGTGGGATCATGGAGATGCAACTTTGTGCTGCAGGTCTTCTTTAAAGCAGGGCTGCTGGGTCAACTGGAAGAACTGAGGGACCAGCGTTTGGCCAAATGCTTGACTCTGCTGCAGGCCGTGGCTCGAGGAAAGATTATGAGACTAGAACTTCATAGGATGACAGAGATGAAGTAAGTCTGCATGCTTTCTCTCCTTCTCGCAAAATGTCAAATGAACCCAAAAGAATCAAAAAGTATGATGTGAAAGGTAGTCTGAGGTACCTATCTTTCACACCCCCAAAACATTAAACTATGTAATGAGATCCATCCAACTTTCTCTCTCTCAAAACAGGTTGGTCCTATCATGAATTTTCACATGCTTGTATTTTTGGCCTCGGTCACAACTTTAGATAAATAGAATTCAGACAAAAAGATAAGATAAGATGAGAAAAGCTTTATTAATCTCACACAGGAGAAATGTACATGTCACATTTGGCATGGATAGAACACTCAAGAATTGTGCAAAAAGTAAGAAATGTGCAAACATGTTTATGCAGGAAAAAGGTGATAAAGAAAGGCCCGCCCTTGTACAACCAATCAGTCCTCAGCCCATAGTGTCAAATAGTGACCACAGGCTCTTTCAGGAGAGGAACCGGAGGAATACAACATGTGGTGGTCTGATTTTATCATCATATTTTACTTTTACCAGACTCTTTCCTTTGGGACAAACGAGTCTTTACGAGTTGTACGTACAATCACATAAGTCCGGTTTTCAGGTCTCTGCACTGGTTTCCTGTGGCTCAGAGAATAGACTTTAAAACAGCTCTGCGTGTTACAAGTCTCTCCATGGCCTCGCAGCAAAGTACATTAGTGACATGTTAGTACCATATGAACCCACATAGACTTTGAGGAGCACAGGGACTGGACCCCTGTTGGTGCCCAGAGTCAGGACTAAACATGGGGAGGCTGTTAATGCGTCCATAATTTTCTTCCTGAAAATTTGAAACGGTCTTCTACTCAGTTCTGTTTAGGATTGTAGGATCGTATCTTGTAGCGTACCGTGATTATTTAAGCTGCCTCGTGTGCATGATCCGTGCCATACAAATAAACTTGCTTAAGTCCACAAGAGAATGCGTATATAAGAACTGGCTTTGTTTGCTGTGACAGGTTCAATAGCAACAGAGCCGTCCGCGGTTCTGTGTGAAACCCTACTCCCCAGTGTTCACTCCCCACCGCAGATATGCCAGGAATGACTAGGGCCACGTTATCGGCGCGTGCGTGGCGTGTGCGTGTCCATCTACGGTCCACGGGGGTGTGTGGCCTCGCCGTTGATAAGACACACCGTGGGTTTAGTCCATTCTCGTCAGTTTAAAGCAGACAATGCGGATGGTGTCCTCAGAGCCAGGCGGTGACATGTGTCAAGTGGCAGCTGCTGCATCAGGCCCATCCTAAAAATACACGCGCCCACCCTGGACTCCCCATGGCCCGGGCCCTTTTGTCCGCGGCGCCTCCACTTCTAAGCGGCTACATTGGCGGGATATGTGGCGGGTGACAGAGGATTAAAGACCACGGCTGGACACAAGGCTTGGGTTTCTAAATAAATGCACATGCTCACCTAAGAGAGGCACACAGTGTGGAGACATGTGGGAAATGCAGGCAGCTCCCCGCCCTCTCGCGCGCTCGCAAAGGTTACCCCTCAAATTCACTGACACAAAGTCCTTGAGTTTCCATATTTAGGGCGACAGACTGAGCTCCTAGTTTGGGAACGCATAAATTATCTTTGGGTGTGTGGTTGAACGCAACACAGGGATCGTTGTGCCAAAAGATCAGAAGAGCAAGGACGATCGGATGAAAATATCAGGGGAAGTCCAGAATAAATTCATCTGACCTTTGCAACCTCATCCAGTTACGCAAAAGGATCAAGGCAGAACACCGAGTCCATCCCAAATAAAAGTTATGGTCAAATGCACTATCCTATGATCACAATATTGTTTTATATTTTTTCAATGATACAATGGAGACATATATATTAAGCTTTTATTGAATCCAGATCAAAAAGTTTACTCAATATTGTACTTT
>JAPMNZ010931666.1:0-15237 GCA_029875035.1 Pomatoschistus microps | reverse complement strand
GAACTTCTCTGGAGTTAGAGAAAGTGAAAGAACACAGCAGCCTTGTTGTTTTGAGTGAAGACCCCTGGAGAATTGTTATTGCTATGATATTAACTTACGCATAGTTATAGAGGAGAAATCCCTCCACAATTAGGATGTGAATTTGCTCATCTGGGTCAACCACTTCTGATGCAGGAGCCAAAGAGACACCGTGGGACCGGGCAAACTTCACAGGGTTCTCCATCCAGGCTTTGATTGTGTTGGACATGGACTCCATATCCAGAGCAGTGATCACTAAAAGGCAATAAGAAATACACACAAAGCATATATTTAATTATTATTTAGTGGATTTATATGTGTCTATGTGCAGTGTGTCTTTTGGTCACACTGTGAAGTGTTAACAAAGACCAAAACAGTGTCTAATGAAGTCTTACCATCCCACTGTTTAAAGCCATCGTGACCAACTTCTATCTGATCAGGTTTCTGAAATAACAGTCACTAATAAAACATCGGTATCTCCTTTGGATTCAGAACACTTGCAGAGCACATGCCAGGAAGATGACACAGACAGAAAGGATGCAAGGCAAAGACAGACAAACATGGTGAAATGTTAATTGAATCTAATATTAGATTGAAAGAGGGAATACAGGGATGACTGATATATAACACATCTACAACATTCAAAGTAGTGGGAATAGGGGAGTTGAGTGTATCATGAATCCTTAAGGGGAAAAAACTGAATTGAAAAAACCTCACAACTCACCTTATAAAAGTCATCTTGATGCACAACACAGCAGTTGGGCAAGGTCTTAATCAGTTTATTGGTCAAAGTGGTTTTACCACCATTAGTCACCCTGTGATGAGAAAAACAAGTATAAAGAGATAATTAAATCTTGTTGATGATTCTTTATGAAGAATAAACTACTATAATTCTATAAACTACTATATTAATTATTCATGCTGCAAAAGAGGGTAATGAAAGTTCAACCAAGAAAACTTGCTGTAAATTGTATGAAAATAAATGCATTGATAAGCCCTTTGTGGAAGTATATAGTAAATACTATGTAATGATAATGTTTAATAGTAATGTCATTATTCAGAGTTAACAGTCTGAGCACATTTCCCTCCACTTCTGAGCATGCACGCGGGGATTTTCAAATGTCCCGCTCGATTGATGTCAACACAAGTCACAAACACACTACTCACACGTTACCACCATGGATCTATTATAATAACCACTGATTGTGGCGGCAACAGCGATACGTTTATAACACTGGACTTTGAAATATCACACTAACACGATAGTATATTTGGTCATAATGATAGGGCAGCGATGAAAGTGAAGATACACATATATATTTCAATTTCAATTTTTTGAATTGAAAAGTTGAATAGGCTTTAAAAATAATAATACATTCTCACGACCAATAAACACAGACTACTATGAAACAGCTTTAATATACACAAATATATAATGAGTTTAGAATAGACTTACCCGCCAATTCCAATGATGTACTTCATTTCTCCTCAGTCTTCTCTCCCCGTGAAAGATTAGACAGCGGTGGTTGCTCTTCAAAAAGCAGAAATCCAAATAGTCACAAATTTCAATGTAACTTTAGAACTCTACAAGACGAGCTCAAAACGTGAATGAAAGCTAGCGTGGGGCACTTTATAACCTCCTCCTCTTGCTACGTCATTACGTCATGACTTACGCACAGACGGGCTACGTGCTCGTGGCCAGCATACAGCATGGATCTGGGCCATGGGCAAACCGGGAAAACACACTGCTGTGGTCAGAGAACGGGTCAGGGGTCAGAGAGTACCATACATCCATGGTCAGAGGCTGGTCCGAGCATTATTATAGTATTTGTATGTGTATGGGAGGCGGAGGCCAGTGGCTTATTCCAGAGTTACCCAAACGCCTCAGCGTGGGAGCAGCTGTGCCCTTCACGGAGCCTCTTCCATTCACAAAGACAGTCAGCTGATGAGCGTCAGGGTGGAAAACTACTACAGCGGAAAACTACAGCTGACGCTCTGCACGTGTTGTACTAATGGAGTTTATACCCCCCAATGGCTCGTGAGCTTACCTTATGTGGATGTATATATCGCCTAAAGCTTTTTTGTTGTTGGGCCCATGATAGCCTGAAGTTATTTTATAATTTTGTTACGCGCTGGTGGTGACGTAAAGGTCCAAATGCCGCATAAGTAACGTGAAAGCTTCCGTCCACATGTCTATAGAATGCCGTCGTAAACTCTTGACACAATTTATTCAATGTTCCATATTTATTACATTTAAGGCAACTCATTTACAATATGAACCAAGGCGAAATGTGATATGTAGAAACACTGTCACGCTTTCTGTGCTTTTGTTAATATCTAAATTATTTGTCCATGTTGTAAATGAGTCCTTGAACCCACAAATAGTAAAAGTCTAAACACATTACTTCATAATAATTGCAGGTCTGTGGAATTATGGATTCCATAATTATTATACAGATGATCTTTCAAAAGTATATGTACTTAAATATAAAACAGAATTCAGTTTGTGTTTCCAGGATTGAAATTGGGACCAGAGCAAACAGAACACAGAGCTTTTGCCCTTAGCAATACTTCCAATTGGGACATTGGAAGTATTTTTCATTTATAGTTTGAGGGATTTTTTCTTTTCTTCCTTACAAAAGAGAGACTTCTCGGCTGTTTTGTATTCACTGCTCTTTTCAATACATATCATGGTAGGATTCAGAAAAGGTCACTGCAAGCATTCCTCTTTTTAACTTCTCACAGTCAAGTTAGCTTCTGGAATTTGTTGTAATGTTACATTCTTCAACCCATAAATGTGTCCTGAGCTTGTGCCTCTGGCTGCAACACAACCCTGAGCGTGCTGGATCCAGCTCCATGCTCAATAGCAGGACAGATGTTTTCATTTCATTACATTCTGCAGCCTTTTGTCTCTAAATCTTCATTTGCTCATTCATACCCATGAAGGTTCTACTGAAGTGTCCATCAAACAGGGGTCAGACTTACTTTTCTTATAGGCGATATTTTTCTTGGGGGTTATCCTAACCTTGACTGTTAAATAATTTCCTCTTTATGCTTTTCTAATGGTCGTGAAAACCATGGCCAAAGCATGTTGAATAGGATCTCAGGGAATCAAATGATGGACATAAGGATGGATCCAAACTTTTGCTCTTTTTGTTAATATTCCTTTAAAAGAAAAGAAAAAAAAGAGAAAACAGACATAATATATGACATACATTATTATAAAGTGCTGTTTACTGTTGCCTTGCTTTACTGTTCACAATTAAATCTGAGCAAAAGTGAGCAAAAGTACAGTAAGTGCAGTTAAGGCTTATTGGATGCGTACACAATTGGTTGAGTACACACTATGGAGTTATTTATACAACACTTTATGCATGTTCTTTAGACTCTTTACAATCATATGTGTTAACAGATACTATGGAATAAAATGCGTTAAGTTTAGGCACATCAGTAGTGCTTCGAAGGTTTACAGACTGAAAATTAAGCCGATATACAGTATTGCATTCTAGAGTAAGCATAGGCTGACTATGATTACTATGATTTAGCATCTTTAATTCAAATAGTTGGTTTTGGGTTTCAATAACCTAAAGCTCTACAACTGTAAGCATAGAGCGAGAGCGAGAGCTAGAGCGAATGAATTTCCAGTTTCTGCTGCAAAGAGCTTGGTTCTGTTCCCTGGATTCGAAGGCAATTCATGCTTCTTGTTCCTGTAGAAAACACAAACATTACAAGTTATCATCCTTACAAATAAGTTATCATCCTTAATTATAACATGTATAATGCTATACCTTCTTCTTGTCCTTGTCCTTTCAGTATGAATTAATCAGCAGCCATTGACATGGGCCTTCGATACATACAAATAATGAATCGTGTATAACTGTTTATTCAGTCCAAGAAACAGGATATTTTCAGTATTGTCTCACCTCCCAGACTTCTTTTCTGAATCCTGTGAGAGAGATTGTTGCTTTTCCTGCTGTTTCTGCTCTTGCTCCAGCCTGTACATAATGGAAGTGGAATAATAATAAAATATTATGACTATTATTGTTGTTATCACTATGATGATGATGAAATGTAAAATAAAGTTTACCTTTCCCTTCTGACTTTAATTTTCTCTTGATCATACCTAAAATACAGATCAGACCTTAGAGGTTGGGTCTTGCATGCAGATAATCATTGCCATCTACTGGTTTGAGATACTTACTGCACCACACACTCAGGTACATGGATGTGTTCCATTGGAATTATTTCAGCCAATTCTTCCAGATTATGCACGTAACGGATCTTATTCATAAATTTCACACTGCAACACACAAAGCAGACCATGGAAGGCTTAGGGTTCTGGTTTTAACTGCTCAATAAACCGTTACCTGATAAAGGGTCTCGATATAGTCAGCACAGTCCTTATGAACCAAGTAGGATGAGCAATGACAAGAGATTTCAGGTTCTTCCTCAGTCTGCCATGTAAAATTATGTTAGTAATGATACAAGAAGGAATCGTTTTGAATTGTATTAATGTTTTTCATTTTATTTTATTGATTACCTTCGGTCAATCATCTGGTAACATTTCTTCAGCCAGCTGATTCCTGGCATTTTACTTCGAGGAGTGGCTCCATTCATGTATATGATCAAGTAATCTTCAGCAACCAGCATTTCAAGGCTGCTCACCACATATCTGAGAGAAGCAGAATCATGTGCCACTTAGAAAAGGTAAGGAAAAGGTAAGAAATTTGTCCACTCACAAGAAAAGGTTTTCCATGATGTAGTTGTAGTCAGAGCTGCTGCTTTCGGGCAGATAACACGCAGAGAACACTATGATGGCATTGAGACCTTCTCCATAATATCCTGGTTGAAATTCACAAGTAGTTTCAGAAGATACAGGTTTATATCTGCATTATTACATTTTTCAAAAGACATAATAGTAACTATTTGTCTTGACTGCCATGGCATGTACCTCCGTGTGAGATGACTTTCATATACGGCCTAATGACTTGCATGTCAATGCGATGTTCCTGTTCTCCTATAACTACTGTCCTCCACAGACGCTCATTTGCATACCCTTCATCCTCCTCTCCCATTGAGTTTCCAGGCCCTGCTTTGGCAGAGGCCACTGGTGCATCATCTGGACAAGTTGAATAATGCACATATCACATACTACCTTTTTATGAAATCAAAAGTTACTGAGTTAAAGAACTAACCTTCCCACTCCAAGTCATTGCCGTTGGTAATGAATTCAAGTGAATCTGTCTCATCTGGTGTGTCAATGTCATCGATGTTTATGTCCAGGTCATCAGGAGTATCAAGGAAGTCATCGGACAGCAGGGAGCCCTCACTTTGGTCCAGAGATAGATTCATCTCGGGGGCGATCAGTGTGCGCCGCTTCTGTCGAGGCCCTCCTCCCGCTCGAGGTGGACTCAAGTTTAGAGGCGGAGCTGCAGGTTTAGAACAAGTCATCTACATAAATATTGTGTCACGTACACGGATTCTCACTGAACCACCAACATGGATTAGACATGAGACAGACAGAATGCTAGTGCCATAACTGCAAAATGCCAGCTTTAGTTTGAGGGTACATCCAAATCAGGCGATAATGTAGAAATACCATCGTTTGTGAGTAACTTCCCATTTTGAAGGGCTCAGAAGTATTGGGACAATAGACATTCCTTTGGACAGAGACAAAGACCAACCTTCACCAGAGAGATGGCAAGAGATGAGTATGGAGAAGGAAAGGAACTACTTATGATTCAAAAATCATCAATGAAACATGTTGGTGTCATAATGTGTGCATGTCTTCCCTTATATTTAAGATTATGAAATCCTTTCATCACCCTCAATGGGTAAATTTCAGTGTTGCATCACAAGTTAAAGAACAGTAACACAGCCCAAGATAAGTGAATGTGTATAGCACAACTCTATAAGTTACAAATCAGATAAAAACTATAGAGTTGGGCTATACTTAATATTCTCTTATCTTGTGTGTGATGATGTGGCCGCAGATAAAAGCAGCGAGATTCATTTTGAAGTGTTTCTGGTGAAATGATCTGCCCAAATACTTGCCCAATCACATTGCAGATGGATCCAATGCGCACGGTAAATGCATTTTAAGGCAAAGAAGTACAATTATACCTTGACTAACATAAAAAGACATTCTGTAATCTCAGTGGGACTTTCCTGGTTAAAAAAGGTCAATAAATAAATAATAACCTGAATCTGATTGAGCCATACTGCATTTATCTACTGATCGGACTGTGCAGCGTTTCACCAGCTGAGGAAATACCCCAAGAACAAGCAGGAACTGAACACCATTTCAATAGACGCCTGATGGAGCATCAGGTTTGAAAACTGCTACATTCTTTTCAGTAACAATATTCTCTTAGAAAACTGTCTAATTTTGATACTAGTATCATTTTGATACATATTGATAAAAACATATACACCCTAACCCTAAGGCTAATGGGTGACATCAAACTATCGTTGACTATATATATATGCATGATATTTCAGATCACTTACAGGTTTTATTATCAGAGAGCCCACAGGAGGGATCCATGTCTCCGTCCTCAGGGAGTGGCCTAAATTTACAGAAGATAAAACAAAAAAGGACGTCAAACCAACAGTTAATTAGGAAGGTAGAAACAAAAAATAAATTACAGCCAGTTTGACAGTGAAACATCCCAGAATAAAGTAAAGAGGAAAAGTGCATGATGAGTGATGAGTGATTGATTTATGATTAGATAGACAGATAGATCGATAGATACTTTATTGATCCCCGTAGAAGAAATTCAGGTGTCCGGTTGCAGCAGAAGGAAGTGCATTCATACAAACAAAACAAATAATAGATCTTTCTAAAAATAGCTAACAATAGTATTAAAATGCAACTTAATAATAAAAAACTATCTGCATTGACAACCAAAATAGATTTCATAGATTATATAGAGTAAGTCCTCTTATCTCTTTTCTGCAAAGGAACAATTTTAACTCCTATGCGTTGCAATATGAGCCGTTGTTAGATGGAGTGACAAGTCTCTTATAATCCCCAGTTCATTAACATTGCTCGTGAACAAATGTCTATTGCAGTTTCTCTGCAGCCACAACATCAGTATAGGCTGGTGTTGTTCCTACCTTCCAGGAAAACTGCTGTAGTCAGAGCCAACTCAGATCTGCCTCTTCCCTCCAGACCTTTCTATTTAAAGCCTTTATGATGACAGAGCTCAGATTGCATGGACTCTTATGAAGAAAATCTTACTGCCACCATTTTCCTGGTGATGCTGTGTTGTTGTTCAGTGCTGCTACGTTGCTACGTCACTGGATGTGGAGCAGATGCACCTGCCCCTGCTCCCCTCCACCGCTTCTGTGTGTGCGTGCGCATGTGCAATTCAATGAAAGGGGATGTGTCCTGTAGCTGCAACAATATTACTGCAGCTAAGGTAACAAGTAGTTATTGTTTCTTTTCAATTTAGATTTTTTTTTTTTTTTAAATATGATATAGTAAAAAAGGCATTTCAAGGCCAGGGTGATAAAAAGTCATTATCAAAATAGTACATTTAATAAATTATTATGGAGGGTATTATTATTACTATTTCAGACACAAGGTCTTATGATATCACATAACAAAACAAATCCTGTTTAATTGGAATATTCGGAAAGGTATTTCACACATAGATAATCTAATGCACTACAAAATAGATTGAAATCTGTATATTATGAGTTGTGGGAGTGCATTAACACTGACAAGGATAGAGTAGAAGTAAATAGTACATTGAATAAAACAAGTTAAATATTTAATAGATTATTAATTGAAATTTAAAATAGAGATGGGATAAAATACAATTAGTGATTTCCTTTATTTGTTTGAGGGTGTGTATGTGTGTGTGCAACCCCCAACTTTGGGAACCACATAATATTTCAAAACCAGTCATACCTGTAATATTCTTGATAGGGTGGATAGGGAATATTGGAAGGATACATAATGATTCATTTTATTCTGTGTCCAAGTAATATGACTCTTTATATATCCACTTAATTATGACACAGTTATTATCGTATAAAACCTGGGGAAGTCTTCATCCTGCCACTCATCTCGCACTTCCATGTTGTCAATTCTCAGCGTTGCTTCTGTAGTGCCCATTCTTCAATGTAGAGCCTGACAACCTGAGTGTAAAAGGGGAAAAAGGTCATAGTTAGACTTTTTTAATCAATGATGATAATGTTTTCATTAGCAATTGCTTTTAATGATAAGATTTTTGAGGAAAAAAAGGAAAAGAAAAGGGTTGCAGCAGAGGGTCACAAGGGCAATATGAGCCCATGTGAGAGTCATGTGATGGACTCCCCTTGAAAACAAATTCAGTGAAATCTCTCTCTTTACTAATTTTCCACATACTATTGCACGGCTGGTTCAAGTTAGAATGTTGACATTAATAACTGGTGAGACTCGATGCACAATTGTATTTCTGTTTGGTCTTAGTAAAAGGAACAACAGGCAAAAAAAGGGGGAAACATGTTTTGGAATGCAAAACTGATGAGAGAAACTAAACAATTACCCTACACATTTTTGGGGTTACAATTGTTATAGCATCAGTGGATATCGATGGTCATAGATAAGAATACAACGTCTTTAATACTCACGTGCATTTAGAGTCAAGTCTGGCAGTCTTTGGCTCCACAGTCACAGATAAATAAATAGATAAATTCAGAGACCTGAAGAAGAGGCGGTGGAGCATCCTCCGACTCTGTCCGTCTGATTCAAATGCACATGCCGGCACTCACAGACAGGCGTACAGTGTCTTCGATAGCAGCCACAGGTGTCTGAAGACAGGGAACCTCTGTGTCCACCCTCCCCTCATCCTCTGGGCAGCTTTGTTTCGGCTGAATATGAAGGTTTCAACATGACTCCACACACACATAAAGAAGACTAAAACATTTCTATCCTAGGAGCCTCAGCCTATTTCTGCATTCACACTGGATCTGGAGTATTTCTTAATATCTCTCCATTGTCTAGTCACAAATAATCTAAAAATAAGCGCTTTGTAATAATGGTGAACATGAATACTGCTGCCCTGTTCTGTCTAATCCATGGATGATAATCCTGCAGTGAGTCTTCCCTGGCAACAGCATACCCTCTTCCCTCCTTCTATGGAGTGAGCCCCAGAGCCCAAATGACAGCCAATAGTGGAGAGAGTACACCCACAAAAAATGTGTGCTCCTGTAAACGAACAGATGAATAGCTACACAACCAACTCAAAGTCACTACCTTGATGTTAGTGACATTCCAAATATTATGTGAGCTCTGGCCCATCAAGTGGTGCAGTGCTGTGTAGGTGTATTTGTATGTAGGGCTATAGAGGAGATGTATAATCAAGCAGCCTATTTAGAATTTAGACTATCCAAAAACGTAGGTCTATGAGTAATTAGATAATTTCTGTCCCATACACAAGCTAGAGATAATAAACAAATATCTAAAATAAAAACACACAAATTCACATGGCATTTAAATCAATTGACCAGCTAATTAAACTTAGAAATAAACTGGATTTGAATCTGAGAATGTTTCCCATCAACATGGAGCTATTATAATAACGCATCAACTGCAGTGACTTCGATATTAATTACGCACTAGAACAAACAAACCAAAGCATAACATTTGAGGTAATGTCCTCACAGAATCCTTCCGATGATGAAGGAATCTAAAGCCTGAAATCCATCAGCTTTCCAACAGCAGATGTCAGCTTCATCTGACCAAGAGTGTTAGTGAAACAAGAGAACGACTTGTTTATAACTCACAGTTTCAATCCGTGGATGCTTTGTGACCAAACTGACCAAAGCAACAGTGTACAGCAAAAAATAAATAATAATAATAATACAATACTGCATTTTCCCCCTCGTGAATGCTGATTGTTATTTGCTCGTGTCTGCATTTTGCAATGATCTATCTTGACGCTGGGTGCAAACCCGCAGCTGTAGCCCCGACTGCGGGAGACACCAAGATGGCTGCAAGCAATTATTTTGGCTTTTCACATGGTGCCGGTCAGTACAGGTAATTAAACTGCTGCATGTGCATGTCAGTGTACATTGCAGGTTGCAAGTCATTTCGGTGGGGCAATTTATGGGTTTACGAGCACAGCATGGACATTGCTAAGCGATAGCTTGACCAGTTTAACGCTAAGCTAGCAGCGGAGGTCGTTTAGGCCAAAGCTTCACCTGTTTAATTAAGCTGAATGTATACATGTATACATTTAACGTTAACATTAACCATAGTCCGGTACAATATATTTACAGTCTATGGTGCAGCCTCTGCCCGAGTAATGGGAACCCGCTCCCCTCAGATATAGATACATATTGTATTCGTGGGTTACAAGCGTTTTTAACTGTCTCCATTGACATAGCAAAGTCGAACTATTTAAATCCATAACTTTACAAAAGAAAATAAAAAATACGAAATCATTTGCCCGTATTCATGTATTGAATGACTGTTCACTTCCATTCTCTGATTATCGGTTGTCAATCTGTAATATAAACTCCAGGTGAAATTATAATACAATTAATTATAGCTAGGCCCTAAAGTGATGAATGAATGATATTCTGAATGGTAAAAAAAATAGTTATACTGTTGCCATTGATAAGCACTATTTACAACAAAAATATATATGTTATCATCTAGTATGGATACATTGTCCTCAAAATGTTACATGATACTGGAAGCTGAAACTTGGATCTGAATTTGCATTTGCTTGATGCAAAGACATTGAAGTGCACTCTTGGCTGACAACACACTATTATGATGTGATTTTTGTCTTTTGTTTGCATGGTAGCACTCAGCCGCCACAGGGATACTCTCACCCATCTACAGGCACTTATAGTGTCCAGCAAGCTCCTGCTGTAGCTCAAGCTGTGACTGCTGCATCTTACTCTGCACCACCAATACAGGCAGCGCGTCAAGTTGCCTCTTCCCCTTACCCTACGTATCAAAGCCACCAAGCCCTTCCAGAGTATACCTACAGACAGCCTGATCCCCCTGCTCCCCTTCAGCCTACCACCACGCCGCAGCCATACCAGGTATATTTCTGTCTGTTAGTCATGCTCTGTTTAAAAGGTTTTCATTCACAATGTTTTGTGTTGTAATCAGTTTACAATATTTATCACCCCTGAAACAGGACAGTTATAATTATGTTCGTCCGGCTGCCGTGACTTCCTATGAGAATAAACAATACTATCAGACTGGTAACACCACAGCACAAAGGACAGCTACAGAAAATTACTATCAAACCGGTGAGTGGAGCCTTAAATATAATGTAAATGAACAATTTTGTTCATAAAACAAATGTAATGCCAATTTATTAAATCACTGTTATTTACATTATTTCTAGTTGGAGTCAAAAGTGCTTACAATCCTATACCAAGCACAGTGTATAGCCAGCCACCTCCTCCAACGAGGCAAGTGAGTGCTTTGAAACCAATCGCACCAGCAGTGTCAAACAGCTACAATGTCTATCCAGCATCCACCAGTGTGCAGCAGCCCCCAACCACAATTTCATCCTACAGCTTAGGTTCTTCTTTCAGTCCCACTGCGTCAGCCACATCTTATTCAGGTTTGTGAAAAAAGCAGTTTATGTAATGTGAATATTGGAATTTGCAATGACTCTACAAGTGAATCTTTTCCTTCAGGCATTAACTACTCCGGTTATGATTCTGCTGGATATACTTCGACATCGACACCTTCATATTATCAAGCTGCACAGCCCACTCACACCCAACACCAGCCCCTACAGCAGCAGCCACCACAAGCTCAACAACCCCAAATACCCACACAATCCATTCACAAGCAGCTCACAAGTTCATCTTGGAGCAATTCAGGAAGTAACATGGTAGCATCATCTGCAGGAAACACTTATAAAAAACCCTCATTTCATCAAAACAAGTTGTTAAAACCTAAAGGTCCACCAAAGCAACCCCAGCTTCATTACTGTGACATTTGCAAGATCAGCTGTGCTGGCCCTCAGGTAAAAGATGGTTCTGTATGGTGAATTATTTTCAACATTGAAATTATTTACAAAACAAATCAATTCTAGAATTGTGTAGAAATGCACTAACTAAAATGTGTTTATAATCAGACTTACAGAGAGCATTTAGATGGTCAAAAGCACAAGAAAAAAGAGGCTGCTCTAAAGTCAGTGGGACAAACAGGAACTGGGACTGGGCCTAGAGGAGTCCAGACTCAACTGCGCTGTGAGTTATGTGATGTCTCATGTACTGGAGTGGACGCTTATGCAGCGCATATTCGTGGAGCTAAACATCAAAAGGTAATTGTATAATTATTCTCATGATCTTTCTATAGTTACATACTATATGTAAAGCTTAAATTCAATTTCTGAAAAATAGCACTTAACCAGCCTACACATAAAGGTGCTCACCTCCTCTGTGCCAATGCAAAATAATGTTGCAAAGAACCCTTAGATGAGTCGGAAGTGCTAATTTTGAACTTTGTAAATTTGTGCTTCTGGTCCCAAATTCAATTGCAGCTAGAACCATTCTTCTCACAAAAGTAATATCGTATGGTATCAATGGGACTGTTAATTAAAACTTGAATTCCCAGAGACTGTCTCTGATGCCATCTCACACACGCATGTGTCCGTGGCATTCGGAGTGATATTATGGGATACATGGGCGGGTCATTCGGATATGCGTTAAACGCGATAAAAAAATGTCATGCAATGAAGGAAACATTTAATTAACGTGGTTAACGCAATAATTTTGACAGCCCTAAACTAATTAAATGTATTCTCTTTGCTGATGACACAAATATAATATGTTCTGATGATGACCTGGAGCAACTTTTGTCCACAGTAACTGTGGAGATGGACAAACTGAAAATATGGTTTAACAGAAACAAATTGTCACTCAATTAAAAAAAGAACAAATACATGTTTAGCAATCGTAAGAGTAACTTACAGGCCAAGTTAGTAATTGATGATATATCGATTGAGAAGGTTCAGCAAAATGTTGTAATAGATGGCAAGATCACATGGAAACCTCACAAAAGTTACTTAAGGACAAAAGTTACTAAATGCGTGGAAAGGATATCACGTAATTCACTGAATACCAATTCTCTTCTTATTGTATTGTTCTTTTAGATTGTAATTTCTGGGTTATTGTGCTGAAGTCTTGGGAAACTGTTATAAATCCTTTTGATCACGTTGCAAAAAAAAGTCCATTAAGACTTGTCTAATGTACACTATAGACACCATTCTAATCCACTTTTCATAAATCTGAAAGAACTGAAGCTGTAGGATTTGATCAACGTAAAAACTGCTCAAATTATGCTCAGGGCATTTGGAAACTCTGTCACCTCATTTACAAAACGTATTCCTCAAGTTCAAGAGGAAGCAAACAAATATATGTGCAGCAATGTAAAACCACTCGCAAATCAATGTGTGTCTCTGCGTGGAGCTGCTCTTTAGAATGGATTTTCAGATGATTTAAAACAATGTTGAAATATGATCTTACACTTACTTACTAAATACAGATTTATATATGTGTACAATGGACTTTCAGATATAAAATGGATTAAAACTAATACAGTTCTCACCAAGAAATATGATTTAAAAGGATTGTATACATTGTAAGACACATGGATTAATTAGATCTCTGTTAACTATAGTATTTAACGTAGTAATTACTATTTGTTACTGCACTAAGGAAGAACGCTAAACGCAATAAATTATGTGTATAGCCGTTAAAATCACATCAATACGATAAACATTTTGTTTCTTTTAATTAACAGGTGGTTAAACTTCACACTAAGCTGGGAAAACCTATACCATCCTCAGAACCTGTACTTGTCAACTCAAATCCAACTGTTACAACAGTAGCAGGAAAGCACTCAGTTTCCAGTTCCTCCTCAGCCTCTGTCTCCACCACCTCTACCAGCTCTATAGGAGCCCCTAAGCAGACAACCCCGAGTACTGTAAAGGCCCCCATATCGATAAAGAAACCAGCTCTATCAAAAGCCGTGGTTTGTAAGTCTGATTAGTTTCCTTTTTCACTTTACTTCATTACCTTTTTTTAGATAACCTATTGAAACCATCCCAAATAGGCAATAAGCCCTTGCTTAGCTCTCCAGCACCCCCAGAAGTGGCTGTAGCGGCGAAAACGGATGAGCCAATGCAGCACTCTGTTCAGAGTGACGATGAGGACAGTGACAAAGGTGGGGGTCAAGGAGACATCCAGCCAGTCGGGCACAATTATGTTGAAGAGGTAAGAATTTGTTTGTATTATATACAGTGACTTGCAAAATTATTAATACAACTTAAACGAGTTTTGTTTGCTACCACAAATGCATGTTTTTATTTTTCCGGTAACAGATTACCTAAGTGAAAGCAAGATTGTACATAATTTTGCTAAAATTTAAAGAAAACAGAAAAGTGGTTTTATTGCCTTTGAAATGGGTTTGGCGCTATTGCAAACATATGAAGACATTCACCTAAACTAATAAGCCAAACAAGGAGAGCACTGATCAGAAATGCAACCGTGTACCCCAGGATGACCCTGGAGAAGTTGCAAACTTGTGCAAATGTGTACATCGGTCAACTATTTGTCACACTGTCAAATCTGGCCTTTATGGGTGAGTTTAACAAGAAAGGCATTAGTCAGCTGAGACCAAAATTGCACTATTTCAATTAAGTGGCATCGTGATATGGGGTGATTTTCTTAAGCAGGTATAGGAAACATGCGTACGGCACATGCACCACATGTACGTGCCACACATACGTGCCATGCACTGGGAACTGCATGTCATATGTGCTTTCCCATTCATCCTCTGCGCCGTTTTACAATTTGTGTAAAATGGTGCAGAGCAAATCTGTCAAGAGATAATAAGGCCCCGTCCCAATTCTCCCCCTTGCCCTTAAGTGCGAGTGCAAGTGTGAGTGCAAGTGGAGGGTGCCCTCACAACATTCTCCCTAAGAATTGGGACACCCCTGGATCAAGGGGACAATATGCAAATAAGGCAGCAGACGTGTCCCACGTCACACACATTATAAACGTGTCTGATTTCACCACAAATAGGATCTGACACAGATATGACTTTATGAAACAAAGTATTTATTAAAATTTGTGTGTCACAGCGATGCTCTGAAGTACATCATAGATCTATAATAATAACATGGATCCACGTCTCTGAAGCCTCCGTGAACGCCACACGCTGCGGCCGCTTCGGGAGCGAACGTC
>JAPMNZ010931663.1:0-17689 GCA_029875035.1 Pomatoschistus microps | reverse complement strand
CTTTGTGTCGGTCTATCACAAAAAATGACAATAGAATACTTTATGGAAACATTTCTTGGGGTATGATTACTTTCAGTGTGCCGTGTGAATCATATGATTCACATTTTAAAGTTTTAAAGTGACGTATATTTACCAGTTTTATTCTTCTTTTAGAACTTGGATCTTACAAAGAAAATGTTGGTACACGAGGGACCATTGTCTTGGAAAGTGAACAAGGACAAAACAATAGGTTTGAAGCTGTATTTCATTCAACAACAAAAAGTGAAAAAATCCAGATGTCTCACTTTTGCAGTTTAACATTTGTGTTGCTGTGCAGAGCTGTACACCCTTCTTCTGGAGGACATTCTAGTTTTGCTTCAAAAACAAGATGAACGGCTCATCCTCAAGTGCCACAGTAAGAACCTGGCTGGCAGCGCAGACACTAAGCACATCTTCAGTCCCATCATCAAGCTCAACACTGTGCTGGTGCGCTCGGTGGCCACAGGTCAGATCACGACGCATCATGATATAATGCTTCAATGTAATTATCCCACTTACAGAACTCATGTGTTCTTCCAGACAACAAGTCTTTTTTTGTCCTGTCAATGTCTGACAACGGAGCTCAGATTTATGAGCTGATGGCACCTACTGTCTCCGACCAGAGAACGTAAATTGACATCTTTTTTATTAATATTTGAGATTTCATATCGCAGTGTAATGTGTTATCGACTCACTGCTCGTTTGTTTTTCTTTCAAGGTGGCAGCGATTGATCAGCCAAAGAGCAGACGCCATGAAAGTCACACCTCATAACATCATACCGTTACCTCAGTCAGAGTAAGAGACCGCTGCACCGCTCTGCTCTCAATAAACACGTGGTTCTGATCATCTCTTTGCTTTGTGCCAGTGGAGATCGTGATGGCGTGGAAATCATCGCAGCAGGTGTTTCCAGACTCGGCAGAGAGGCAGACCGCACATCTACGGGAAGCACTCAGTCCACGGGTACCGCTTCAACTCTGCTTTGAAAGGCTCTGGTCCACTTTCAGTTTGAGTCATTATGTGTTGTATTAATGCCTACATCTCTCCATTCTCAGAAAAAGAGAGCAGCACATTGACTAGAAGCTCGGTTCAAAATTCATTCTCTGAGAATAATCCATTTGAAGCAGTGAAAGCAGAGGAAGAAGGTTTTGTGGACACGCACCTACATTTCCAAGTGTCAGAGGAAAGTCGAGAAGGAGACTTCTTTAATCCCTTTCCTTCAAAAGCTGATGAAGCACTGAAAACATGTAAGATTCTACAGAATTAGTTTTGATTCATTTATGACATCATTTTTTCTTCTGTGTACTTGATAGGGATATCAGTGAATACATTGAACAAAAAGACACATTGTACTAATTCTTAACCTTTCTAATCTCTTGCTTCCAGTGGCTGCTTTAAAGCAGGTGTTGGTGACACAGCTCATGTCCCAGGAATCCTGTGAGAGAACCAAGCGCTCGTCAGGAGCCCGTATCCTCAGGACCACCTCACTGCGGACCCCTGTGGACAGTCGAGCTCGTGGGATTGTGCACAATGGGGCCGAGAGGAAGACCGCTGATGACCCCGCCCAGGACCTGGGCTCTGGAGACACTGGCTTCTTCGACTCTCCAGAAGATTATGGTGAGTGACTCTTACTTCTTGCTGAGCTTTGTGCTGTGTCCTGCAGAGCTGAAGCCGTCCCTGCACATTTAGTAGCGAGTGTCTTTTGTGATTCTCATAGCAGGATATTTAGTCCTAGAAGGCTACGTTGGCCCAGGGGAAAGCAGCACAGACGAGGAACTCTTGGCATCAGCTGCAGGGAAGCCACTACGGGGGTGCACCGCTGATTCTGGCATCAATCTAAGGTTTTCTTCCACGTCCCAGGCTGGCAGCCTCTCTTCTTTTAGCAGACAAGTTCTGTCTCACCTAAGACATCTTCAGACTAACCTCAACTACCTAAAGGTAATACATGCTACCATGCTTAAATCTTATTTAGTTTGACCAAGAATGTAGTATTATTATTATTATTATTATTGTTATTATCAATATTTTTTTAGGAGGTTGAGACAAAGTATAACGGTCTTATACAGCAAAGATCCACAGCTGATACAGATGGGAGCAAAGGTATTTTGTAACTTGTACTATAAAGAAACATATTCTATGTCTGATTGACTTTTGTTTTGCAGATAAAAGATAGTCCATGTTCCAGTTGGCCCCAAAGGGGAGATCTTAACTCGGTCCGTTACTGCTTCATACATGTCCTGGACTTTATGGACATATGTTTGGCCTGTCCTCTCACTGCGGAGCCCCTTGATTCCATCACGGACGCCACAATGAACGAGATGAACGAGAGACAGTGAGAGCAGAAACTATTGAGGAGAGAGGGACCATCATTCAGATGCTGCTTCTTGCTCCTTCAGCACAAGGCAATCAGGGAAGTGGGACTGTCTCAAACCTTACCCTTCTGCCAGGTTTCCCTGCACCCTTTCAACTCCTTTGAAGAAAGAGAACTTATACCAAAATGTACAAAGATGTGTGTTTAAGAAAATATATATATGAAACACGAGACAAGAAAAGGAAATTTTAAGATAATGTATTAAGATTTTTTTATCCCAAGATGTATTTATTTTTTTCTTTTTCATTTATTTTTTAAGTGTGTCCCATACTGCTTGCATGCTTTGGCCATGGTGTTAGCATTCTGGCTGCTTTTCCCGCTGCAGTCATATGGGATCGTGTGAGTGTTCCGTGCACGCTAGCCTCGCCGATAAAAATAGCAGGAATATATTGAGACTGATAAGAGACCAGAAACACACTGGTGACAAAAAAACCTTACAAGTCGAAACCCATAAATTGTGCTTGACACCAGGATCCGTAATGAATTCTAGGTGTGGTATACGCTAGAATGAAGAGTCCGCAGGCTCTGATCTGGTCCTGTGTCATTTCCTCTTGTCATCCTTTGCGTGTAATTGTCCTTTTTCTTTTCCCTGTGAGGACACATCCAGAAACAGCCCAGCAGCTCTCATGCTTATTTATCCTCCTCTCGCCTTTCACTCTGTATGCCATGCGTCCTCAGCCAGTCACCTATTCTTCCCCCGTCGCACAACCAAGAGAGAGCACATCTGCGCCGACAAAAAAACGCAGCTGCTTTTTTAAGCTTCGGTTGGAGCCGCCGATCCGACCGCCTGATATTCTAATAATGTTAAGAAGTTCAACATATACTGTACAATGATCAAGTTGGAAGGTTATGCATAACTTTAATAAATAAATGGTGCCATGACACATCGGAAAAAAGTAAGTAACGAGTGGTGGGTTTTTTTGTTCTTTACGAGCATAACGACACTCAAAACCAGATTTATTTCTGATCCTCCACATCATCATTCTTGCGTCGCAGCAGTAAAGCACAATTAAATCACTTCTATGCGGTACACTTATTGAACGACGAGCTTGTTAATGGAAAAATGATTGAAGGGCAGTTATTGTAACTTTTATGTGAAAATTTTCAAGGACGCTGAATTACTTGACCTGTGATGGATCTGTATCTTGGTTTTGTTTTTTAAAGCTGGGGTACCTTATTTTCAAACCACAGAGAATGGAACTGTGCAGTCAAATCTGTCTGAGGTGTTCCTGCCACTAGTTCTATAACTAGTGGTCATAGACATGTATTTTTGGCCTCTGCCACATGTTTTAGATAATTGTTTTTGGATAGAAAAGTGTAAAAATCTAGCCAAATATTGTCTAATAGTGACTCCCATGGGGTCATATAAGCATCCCCTAATCAGACTTATTTGCAATTTGTCAACATTTGTGACTTGAGGAGAGTTAGACCAAATAATAACAGAACAGTTAAAGCTGGAGTACTGAACTTTGAAACCACAAAACAGAAAAATCTGCATAACTCGTTCCTCACACGCAACAGTTTTGAGAGAAAGGAACTCAATAGTTTTATTTTGAACAAATATGCGAAACGACCGGATGTTGTGATCTGATTTGTTCATTATTTTTTCCTTTACAATGATCTGTGTTGGGAATAACAAAAAACATTAGGTACCCCAGCTTTTTAAGACCCAATGGATAAATGTTTATTCTCATCTTAAACCTAGACAAGTATAAACATTTATACCTCGGCTCAGCGTTTGTTATTGTACACCACAGTATATAATGCTATTAACTCCGTACATGTGATTAAATTAGTAATACAACTGCAAATGCCTCATCAGGATTAGGAGCAGCGAGTGCATCATAAATCTGCATTCACTCGGGCCTTTTGTGGTTTGTGTGATCACAGACTCAAGGCTTCAATCTAACCTTGGACATTTAAGGGGCCTTGTAACTGCTGACAAATGAAATGTTAATCCTTTTTGTTGTAACACCTTTTAATTATTACACAACTGGGGCCATTGTTCTCTCCCTTATCGTCTTAATAGTCCAAATCATGCATTTGACCTTAGCTGAGATTCTCTTTGGAGACAGCTGGCCGTTCCTAAATGTCAGGGGAGAGTGTATATTTTTATAAGCAGCCTCAAACGGAGCTTCTGTCTCTCACGCGTGCTCTGACCAGCAGGGGGCGCGCTTTCACCGTTCAAAACCGCGCTCAAGAGACCCACCCTGAAACCCGCAGTGACATCAGTGTTTAAGTACACTCACAGAGGGAAGACACTATTGATTTAGCTCATATTCCTCTCCCGAGCTGACAAATGACGGGACGTGACACGTTTTAAGCCACCTGCTATGAGACTGATGCGGTCAAGAGTCCTGTCCTGTGTCGCCATTGAACTGATGCGGTTATCCCTCCCTCATTAGTCACTGTGTAAAAGACTTCTACACACACACGCACACACAATGTTAAAGTGATGGGAAGATGGAACGAAGGACACAAACGCACACACACACACACACACACACATAGAGCGTCGAGGAAAAAAAAATCTAAAAAAATCTGGAGAGCCAATTTTGAGTCTAGACAGAAAAGATGATCCGGAGAAGTTATGTTCAATTATGAGGAAAATGCTCGGAAGTGGTTTAGGCGGGGACAAAGGCAGAGGACAGAGTGATGGGGACGCGGTGCGGCGCGGAGGACGGTAATTGATGGTCGCCTCGCTCCGTGCGCATCCGTCAGGGCGCTAATTGGAGAGTATAGCGCAGAGAGAGGTGCCAGTCAGGAGCAGGGCACTTCATGTCCAACTATTCCTCCCTCTCTCGCTCTTTCTCCCCCTCTCATTCACATGCCAATGGCCAATGACATGATAGTTATGTGACATCTGGATCTAGAGACTGAGATCCTTTATTCTTCTCACTGTGGGGAAATTTCAGTGTTGCATCGCCGGTTACAGAGCGGTAGGAATGAGGAGCATGATGAACACAAGATAAATTAACAATAACTTAAATATAGCAAAATGAAGAAGCAAGCATGAAGAGGCAAGTACAAAATAATGCATATTCTCGTGCAATATCAGAGGTCTCCAACATTTTTTGATTGGAGAGATACTCTCTTATGTTTATTTTTTTGCAGTGTATTAAACTAGTTATGTAATAACAGCGGAAAGTCACAGACATATAGTAAAATGTCCCATGTTACTGTAGTAAACAGGTGAACATAACAACATGCATAGGTAAATTAGATTAATGAATAAAAAATGAATAATTCTTTGGGAAGCTATCTGCAAGGGGTTGGCGAGCTTCTGGTAGCTCCTGAGCCACAGGTTGGAGACCACTGCTTTGATTCATGGAAGCGCTGTTTGTAACAAAAGTAAATAAAAGCATAGCAGCTTATACAGCCAACTTGTGGAGGGTAAACCACCACCTGATCATACAATATAGAACTAATTACTGATTTGATCCCGGGTAAAAACTTACAGCTCACTGCGAGTTGGGTTTGTGGAAATGCAAGCTGGTTCACAGTGAGGTTGCATGTTTTTGAAATGAAATAAATAAAAAATACTAAGTTATCATCAGAAAAGTCCCAAAATGCCATTCGAATAGCTGACTTTGGATTTATATATTTTAACTGTTTATCTATCTATAATCCAAGGAATCTCTGTCTGCTTGTCTATAAGTTCATGACCAAGAATTTTCCAGAACTCATTTGCAGTGGTAAGTTGACTCAGAGGGTCACTGAGAACACACCGGTGAAACTTTTACGTCACTGAGAATAAGTCACAGGGTCGGATGGAGTTTTCTGCACAAGAAATGTCCTTGAGACAAAGAAACAAAGAAACAACACTTTCTGAGCGATGTTTCTACTGAATAACTGCAAACCACTCAGAACAAACCTTATGACACACAGGTTCTCTTGACATCCACCCCACGCCTTAACTGCAGACTCAAACACCCTCTTCCTCCTCTTTTCTTTTACATCATACTCCAAATATTTGTATTTTGGATGATACCCTGTGTATAAGGAATTAAAGATCACAGAAGCGAGACTCACCGGCGCATCTAAGCCCCAGACCAACACCATCCATCCATTCACTCACTCAATACATTCAGACCTATTGTACATGTTGTCTTAGTGGTAGGGGAAACCGGAGCACCTGGAGGAAACCTACGCAGACACAGGGAGAACATGTAAACTAACCACTGCGCCACAGGGATATATAGTTCCTTCTCTTGTTGCAACCACCACCAGTAAGATGGCTGGAGGAGAATAGTTAAACCAATGGCAATGACTTGAAAACATTTTGTCTTATAATGAAGTGAGTGCGAGCATGAGTGGGTCTGATAGTGCTTGCATTTGAAAAGTAAAAGATTTTCCCTTTAAATGATTTCTTTTTGGGGAGGGGATATGGGTCCTGGGTTTGCCTCAGTGAGACTCTTTCTACCACTACACAGCTCAGATATTAGATATATGTTAGTTGACAATGAAATGTGTACTTGAGCTCCCGCTATAGGAATGCATTACTATAGTGCACTGCAACAGCATCTGTGTGTCTGTGTCTCGCATGTCTCGTTGACAGTTTGTCAGATTAGTTTGTTGGATACGACTGTGAGAGGACAACAGACCGTGTTCATGGAGCTCACAAATGTCTCCGTCAGGTATAATTGTCTTTATTCACACTGCTGTGGCTCTAAAACACATCTGTGCCTCTTGCTTTGGTAGTCTTCAGCAAACGCTCTCCTTCTGTTACTCAACTAAACATAGTTCCTGCGGGCGTTGCACAAGTTTACACACAATGACACTTTCACATTTCCCAAGCGACGTCCTCTGCAGTATTTCACTGTGCATGCCCGGCTTTTGACAGCTGCAGCAGCGCGTACAGTGAACAGGTTTGATGTCCCTGCAATCGCACTTCAGCATCAGCAATCGAGAGTTCAGGTCGTTCGAAAAATGTACAGTATCAAGGGGTTTTACAGCCTTATAACATAAGCCGCTTTTCCACCGCGAACTTTGGGGTAATTTTCCAGGCCCAGCCCCGTCGGTGCGTGTCTCCACTGCAGGAACTTTCCCCGCAGGGCCATTCACAGGAACTTTTAAGGGGCCCAACGGAGTCCCTCCTCAGTATGTTCTCGGTTGGGCCCTGGTGGAACTTGAGGTTATCTCGTCGCTGATTGGCTAAAGCTAGCTCAGGCTCAGACGCTCGGACGCCAGCAGAAATCAGCAAAACAACCGGCATTCAGCAGCATCAGCGAACAACAGCACTGTGATTCAGACGGGGGTTTGAGGCATCGCGGCGAAATTAAAAGATATATTTAAACAAATCAGCTTCACCTCGAAGCACTGGGGATTAATCACACTCCAAAACAACCCGTGAAAAGTTTTTTTAAACTGAATCAGGACTATAAAATGACTCAAAGAACACATCAACCGGACGGTCACGAACGTAAAATAAACTAATGGGATAATAACGGGTTAATCGTAATGAGTTTCGCTTATGCTGTAATCGAAACTCATATGACGTCGCCGAGTGGTCCTACTCTGCAGTGGAGACATGGACATTGAGAGGACCGAGGGAGAGGACGGTTCCTGTAAAAGTTCCACCTCGCTCCTTTTCCCAGTAACTCCTGCGGTGGAAATGCGTTTATAGAGTAGCTTCTTTGCTTATTGTAGGTTATATTTAGAATATAACCCCGGGATAAACGAGGGACCACTGTACAGAGTCGGACAGGAAAGGAATACATACATATGCGCTCGGGATATGCATGGTAAACCACACACATATAAGGCAGGCGTTCCATATTCTGCGAGTAAAAACACATTAGTATTCTCCCCATTACCGCGAGCACAAAGATGTCCTCATGATTTGGAAAGTTGTACCTTCAGCGTACCTCTTGGCAAATCCGAACTCAGCATTTTTGTGTATCTCCAAACCAGCTTTATAGCCTCAGTGACTTTATCTTCAAAAACATGAGCAGTCCCTCTGCTGCTCCAGCTCTATCTCCTGTCGCTTGCCTAGTGCCAACCACCCTAATCCTCCCAACATACTGTAGTTTTGTCCACTTTCCAGCTCACAACTGATATATCACACTACAACTTCAAATTAGCCTTCCCTTACATATATTTTGTATCTGGAGGCTGGTTTTTACAAAGGGGCAGGAGGAAAAAAATCACCTGACAAAGAGTAAAACCCAAGAAAAAGCATCTGGATATTTCTTTCTTTCTTTAGGGTCTCCTATATGAAAACCATATTAGTCTGGTCAGAATAAGTTTCCCATTTGTGCAATGATGTATTCCCCAAAGTGAGGAATTACCATGTTGATGTGGGTCATCTCTGCAGGCTCTGATTCCAGTGCCGCTCATTCTGATGGTGTTGCTGCTTTTTCAGGACGATCATCAGACTTTCATATTGTGCCTTCAATCTTTTATTCTCCAAGGTTGCATTGATTTGAATGTTTTGCTAACACCTTTTCACTTATTTACATACTATAGTGAGAAGGTGAGAGAAAACTGTGAATCTAATCATCATTCGTTTGGCTTTGCTGTACTTGTGGAGTCAGTGTGACTGCTGCGAAATCCATTTCAGCTTCAGACACAGCTGTATAGTTCCTTCTGGATGTGGTTAAAATGTTGAACAAAAGATGGAGTATTATTCATGAATGTTGCATCAGAATTATTACAAAATTCCGCCTTCTTTGTCCTTCCGACCCTTTCCTTCTCATTTGTATTGACCTTCTTGGCATAAATTAACAACACTGAACGTTGTAAAGCGCTTTGGGTGACCTTGGTCTGTAAAATGTCTTGTATAAATAAACATTACTTACTTATTTACTTACTTAACTGTGGCCTCAAAATAATCTTAAAAAGGTGTTATAATGATAATTCTTTATTTGTATAGCACTTTTCAAAAGCAGTGTTTCCATAACGCTGCACATTCAACATAAAGCAATAAAAACACAACAGTCATAATAATAAAACATATCAAAAAGAAAAACCGGAGATTAAAGCAGTCAACAAGAGAGACAAAACAAAAATGTGGAAAAGTGAAATACATGTAGAGTTTAAAACAGACAGTTATGGAAAAGCCATCCTATGAAAGCCAAACCTGGAGCATCCAGGTTTTGTCATAAAAGGTCCATTTTAAAGCAGACTAAAGGATTAGGAAGGTGGCATTTTTGTTGAATTTGAATGTAGCTCCTGTTTCAGACTATTCTCTTTTATATCCAGAACACGTAAAGTCATCTGTGAATATACAATTTGTTTGTCCAGACAGAATGAGTCTAAATATGATCTCAAAAGTCTGAACAAATCAGACAACAATCAGTCTAAATCTTAAAACTTCTCTTTCAAGAAATCTAAAACGAAAGAAGGACCCAAAGGCAAATACAATTAGATTTAATCGAAGCAAAACCGAATCAAGGAATAAAATAAACACCAAAAATCTAAAAAGAAAGCAGGAAAAAGACAGTAAGAGTTGCAAATATCAAGCCTTAGCGATCCAAGATGGCGCCCAATTCAAATCAATGACTTGTGCTCAATGGCGCATGTGCAGAAAGATTAGCGGAAATCGCCCATATTTGGGCATTTCTCTGGTCCTCTCGGTTCTGCGCAGTGGACGAGCTCCCATGATGCTTTGTGCCAAATACGCATGTGTGGCTCTCAGGCACGTGCACAGAGGGGCTCGGCGACGCTTTGACCAATCAGAGCTGCTGATCAGAGCGGTGCCAGAGCGGGAGACAATCAAGCAGAGTTTGTGGCAGTAAAGCGTGGATTTAACTTAAACCAAAAGATTTCAGAAGGAAAAAAGTTCAGGATGATATGGGACACTAAAATCCCCACAAAATCCGACCTTTATGAAATCTGTAGGTTCTCTGTCAGCTGAGGCCGAGCTGTTTTAGTTTCTTGGGAAAAATTCTGGATAGCCCATGTGAATTTGGTCTTGTTTAGTCTGCAGTACCACGAGAATCCCCCGAGCACGTGGTTCCTATCCAGATATTATGATAGATCCATGGTACTCAGGGAGACACAGGTGTAACACACTGGGGAGAACTGGAAATGGAACTCAAGAACACATGACAACCAAATGTACTAAATAAAACAAGATATCAATCCATTAAAATACAATCCTCTTTTATATACTCAGAGCTGATTGGCTGAGTGAGGGTGGTCTTCTCTTTCTCACAGAGGCAGCTGATCTAAAGATGTGACTGAAGCAAAAATATATGAGCAAGAAAACTCGAAACAGAACAAAACAGTTGGTTAGTTACGTGGATTTTAATACATAGTTCATGTTTTGTGTTTTCCAAGTTAGGTACTCCAGCTTAATCGTTGCATGCGATCTCGTTAGACCTCTGAAGCTAAGCAGGGCAGGGCATGATGGGAGACCTGTGGGAACAACAGGTGCCACAGTGGGACGGTTGCGGCTGTAAAGTGCCAAACTGTTGTTGCGTTCTTTGGCAAGACACTTCACCCACATTGTTTAGAATGAGTCTGGTGTGTGTGTGAATGGTTGGTGGTGGTCGGAGGGACCAATGGCAAAGACTGGTTGCCTCACTACTGTCAGTGTGCCCCTGGGCAGCTGTGGCCACACTGGTAATTTATCACCACCATGTATGGAGTGAAAGAATATTGACAATTGAAGCGTCTTTGAGTGTTCTGAAAACCGCTACATATAAAACCCATGTATTTCTATTATTATGATTATTATTCACTGATTCCATTCAACCTATTCACAAGAAACAAATGTTAATAAATTGCTTGTGAATCAGGGGGGAGGATTGTATCGCCTTATCCACAGAGAGAGGATTCAAAAGTACGTATCAAAGTTCCAACTCTGCATACTTGTGATGAGGGAGAGTGCCTTCTCGTTCTGCACAATCCATCACTGTCAAAGAGAATGCCAGCTATTTGTCAAAAGAATGGCACTAATAATAAATATGGGGAAGTAGGGATACTGATACAATTGCTCTCAGAATTTGACGCTGTGTACTTTAAACATTGTCAGACATAATACATGATTTCACACAGGCGGCACTTAAGATTTCTATGGCACAATATGATGTTTCTGTCAGAATTCTGTTGGTTTTGACCTAGATAATAATTCACATTGTTCACGGAAACAAAAACCAGTACAAAGTTGAAAGTCTTATTCCTAATGATTATAAATGTGACTTCATCTTGTTAAAAAATCGACAGATACATTAAAGAGGTAATGGCTGTCATTTGAGAAGACCCTTGGCTGCGAGATTATTATTGTTTGTAGAGTAACTTAAAGGAGCAGTATGTAAGAATCTGGCCAAAAGTGGTACTGCAACCTCTCCCACTCTCCCTGACTCGGGTTGCCAGATATGCAGACGAATCCAGCTGGGACCTTTATAACTGGATAGACTGAGAGTTTTGTCAACAACAAATCTATAACCAACACTTTTTTCACAAATGCCCCGATAAAAATCCTTGTTTTTGTTTTGTCGTTAATGATTTGGTAATTAAAACAAGACCTTTTTTAGTTCTATGGCCACATTTTAGATTTGCTTGATGCAGTCAGTTATGGCAACCTGGATCACAGACTTTCTGATAAAAGGATGGGAAGCGGGACATCGAAATGAAAACAAGAAGAAGGAGATTTAGGAGCTGTAAAACTAATTTTGAAATTCCAATATCTCGGTTGAACTACTGTTATCAGATAAAGAAGTATTGGAAAAGAGCATGTTTTATAAATGTCTTTTGACAGATTAGGGCCATTTAATGATGACTTGACATGACAATCTTCCATATTATCTACTTTAAAGGGAAGGTCAGTTATGGAACCTGCACCTAAGCATAAACCACACCAGCTACATTTGAAATTAAAGTACTTTTTTCCCACATATAGGCCACACTTGAATATAAGCTTTGGGTTTTCATGCTGTAATGGTATACTTTTTAATGCACTGCTTTTAATGCACCACCACACATCCCTTTAATGGTCTCCTCACCCTTTTGGTGGTTCACTCTTTGAGCCACTATATCTACTTGAAGCTTGGAGCTGAAATCCAACTCATTCAGCTTCTCTATCACTTGGTTTTAGGCACTTAAACCATCGGATAAAGGCCTTTAATTAAAAAGTAGGGGTTCAAAAAAAGAATTATTTAGCGCTCCTCCATCTTTGAAAATCAAAATAAGAAAAATGTACATTGCTTTCTTTAAGGATGGAACATTAAACTTAGTGAATGCACATTAATTTATTAATTCCTTTTCAATCCCTTTATTAGTCAATTTCTGGTTCAGGGCTCAAAGCACCGGTCCCTCGCTGATCCTCTGCAGGTGGTGGGTCCGCAGGAAGATGGCTGCTACATCAGTGATGCCACAGCCTTGGTGTTTCAGCGGGAGCTTCAGGCAACGTGGGGTTAAGTGTCTTGCCCAGGGACACAACGACAGCAGATATTAGTGGGAGCATTTGGAGTAGGTCCCGTGATGGGCTCGAAACCACGACCTGCCGGCTCAAAGGCCAATGCTCTACCAACTGAGCTACTGTCACCCCCTATGTTGTGAATGCACGTCCCGACATACTGTATTCATCTTATAAAACATGTTATCTTTTACATGTAAAAGATTGAGGGCTGGTCCACTCTTTTTCTGTCTGAAAAAGCTATTAAGACGTGACAGAGGCTAAAAATACATAAATGTGAAAACTAGTGATCAAACCAAACTGATTTTGGAGCGAGGAACTGGTTATTACACAGTTATTTTGGTGCTCCAGCTTTAATTCGTCCCCGCCTGGGAACCTCCTCAGTCCTGAGTTTTCTCATATATTTCACACTGGTTTTTCTTGAGTCATTCCTTGCCGATGCAGTAGAGTCTAAGGACAGAGATGAACCGGAACAATTATGGACAGTTATGCACATTAATTAAACATTTATTACACTTTTTTAGACATTGGTCTTTCCGTCCCCTACGGACCATTGGTTCCCATGTGTTGGTTATTATTGTACTTCCTGTTTTCGAACGCTTGATTCTCTGATTTGTTTTTGGTCCTCCCAAGACGATTACTGTTGTGAATTAGGGCTATACAAAAATAATGAAATTGAATTAATCACTACTGCAAGAAACCTAATTTTTCATCATTCAAAAACCCATTAATTACACCGTTTTAATAATGACAGCAAAAAGCATTGACTTTGCATGGAAAAAATACAAAACGCTTAAAAGCCCGCGGTAATTGGCATATTTTTTTCTTATCATGCCTATGCCACTGAGAGCTGTCTGTTCAACCTGGCCCCTCACCTACAACCTGCTTCCCAAATGAGCCCCCCAGACCTCCCTCCATCGACCCCCAGGCTGAGTCGTGCCCTTTCCCATCGAGCCAGAGCCAATAGCAGATGGATTGGACTCTGGATCAATGCTCTCTCCAGCAGATGATTAAACCATCACGTCTCTGGAGTAATCACTGTCCCAAAGAGCTCCGCCAATGGTCCAGGTGTGCGGAGGAAGAGGCTGTTTTGGACGCACACAGCCAAAGATGATTGCACCCACTCTCTACGAACGGCGGAAATATGCTAAGAGAGGACACGCACTCGCATCCAGGAGACAGAAATGATAGAGACTTTGCAGAACAGGAGCCCAGGTGGAACGAATAATGGGAAACAGCGCTGTATAGTTTCAAAATGATAAAAGTCATCCGATTCCTGCCGTGAGCTGTTAAAGAGAGGATTTTTAGTCGGAACAAAAAACAGGGGTTCCCAAACTTTTCATATCAAGTAGCTTCGAGGAATGATTTTGTCTCATGAGCACCACTTTTTGTACGGATTCGGAGTTCTTTTTACTGCCGCACTCAAACGAGTTCTTCCACAAAGCCTTTATTTTTCTAAATAAGGAGGAGAGGAGGTTGAAATATAGGCTGTGAGTGAATTGGAATGGTTGTGCAGTGAAATTGTAAGCTAACACTAGTAATCATGACTGATTGACACGGGCTGTTGAATATGTGAAAATCCCGAAACTATTCTTTGTGTTATGATAAACTCAAGTATCAGGGATTTTTTTTTCGGTTAAGGGCAAGTGCAGATACAATTCTACGGAAAGAATACATTTTTGAAAGCTGTTGAAAAAGAAAATGTCTATGTTTTCCACTGTCTAATTTTTCCACTCATTATGACACTTTCAGATATCGTAATGAGAAAATAATTAGACCATCTTGATTTGTGTGTTTCATGTTGAGGAATTACCTAAGAAATTAGTTAAAAAAAACGAAGTCCGACTTTTGATAGTTACCATAGTTACCAGGACAGATTTTTCTGCTTTCCTCCACTATAATTTTATGATAATGAATAATGATTAATTCTTTAGGCCTTTTTCGGAATGTTGTGATGTCACATGATTGCAGCCTTATGCATTGTTTTATAATGTATAACTATCTTTATAAGTACTAATGTCATGGATGGTTGCTCTTATGTTGTAAAAGGACAATTACATGGTTATGTGCAGTTTACAGAATCCTATTTGTCATGAGATAGTCAAGCCAGAGTACGTCCTTCTTCTTTTTCGAAACTTCCCACCTCTGGTAATGAATCATATGCACTTGTGGCTTGGCATTAACCCTCTCTAATTACTGCAGCGTACTTTGATGGAGTATAGAAGTAGACAGCCTGAGGCCGGCCAGCTGGCACAGGGCTGCCCCATCCTGGAGCAGCGAGAAGGGGGCAGAGACATTGGCATCAGGGTTTCCACTGACCACTGACCACTGCTGACCACAACAGGCTACAGACACCGGGCTCATGAGGGTACAGACACAACAGGAACGTGGACAGGACACACATACATTTCATCACAAACAAGTCGAATGATTTACAAGCATCCCATGCTTGTAAAGAGGAAATTGGAAAAAAATACAACATATTTTAAAAGAACTGAGGCGGAAATGAATTGAAAATTGAATGAGTCATGTGACTAATGACCCACATTCTAGTGTTTGGAAAGATGTCTGTGCCAGTTCACTTGCTATAGCCAAGTTTTTACTCTGAAAAGTGAAACTTGCTTGATTTTAGTTAATTAAAGCAAGATTTGCCAAAAGGACAAAAATGTCTTGCTTTTTATAGACCAGAAAAAACTCTCACTTGTAATGAGACTTTTGCTACTGCCCTTGAAAAAATGTTTTGTCCCAATTTCAAATCTCATTTTAAACAGTCTGAATGCATTTGAATTCTTGCATAATTAAGGCACTGACTGCCGTACAGTGCATAGATCAGTGTTTGCAGTGTAGAATATATAAATATTTACCTCTGGCCAGGAGCTACTGTGACCCACAGCTTCTGTCTGTGAGCAACATAAGTTATGGGAGGATTTGGACAACATTTTCAGCAAATGTGCAAACTGGTTCAATTTTAGAGACGATCAGAATCCCTGTCCGGGTGACTCAGAAATGGAACTGCGCCTCTTGGCGGAAGTATAATGCATACCTCTGCCAAGAGGTGTGTGTTGTTTCTATTTTAATTTATTTTTCAGTTTTCTGACTTTCTCAAGCAATGCAAAAACCTTGAAATCAACTGTGAAATGATCAACTAGCAAAACACAACAATTTAAAATAAACAATACAAAATCCTGGATGAACAGGTATTTGATTATATGTGTAGAGTAAAAAAGAAAAACACCCTTTTGAATATTTTACAGTAAGTAAGATAGTTTAATAAGTCCAGCTTCTTTGTGGTTATCGGCACAGTCAAAGCAGCCGCTAACATGACGCCCGCTGATTTCCACATATGGATTTGGTGTCGCCACGTACAGTATGCAGAAGACGGAGCTGATGGACAGTGTGGTCAGCTGCTCCTGTGAGCACGTGTAGGCGTCGCTGATGACAGGGGATGAATGGAGACCGTACACGGCGCTGGATTTGCTTCAGAGGAGACATTGATTTGTTGTTTATCATTGCTAATGTAAAGCTGTCACTATGCAGGCGTGTTCAGGGCCAGGCTACAACAGAACACAATCGCTGAGATATGTCTGTGCATTTGTAATGAGCAGGTGCGAATGGGCCAACAAGTAGGTCTGTTCATTATGTCTTTTGTTTTCATTAGAGAGAGTCATGTCTATTCACGCCTTTAACAGTGTGTTTCTCATGAACTGAAGAGAGATACTGCTGCTCAGGCCTCGTTTAGCCGGAAGCGATGTAGAGACGCTGCAAAGCAATTATCAAAAACAACCAGGCTCCTTATTCAAAATCCACAGAGTTTGCGCAACAGATGTAGTGCTGACCAGTAGGGGGCAGTGTAACTTAACAACACGACACACGCTATCCTCAGCGGTAAAACCACTTCCTCAACAACATCCTCCTCAGGCCACCGCAGAACGTGGAGGAATACACCAAGATCTTTCTGCATTTAACAGGAGCTGTGAAAATGCGGGTTTCATTTGGACGAACAAAGGAGTAGAATTCTCCTCCGTGTAGCGCGCAAAGCATACATTAGCATTAGTTGATCCTCCGCCATTGTTCTTTATGTTTGTTCACGGCTACTGCGCATGACCAAATGTACGTGTGGGGAAGTGGTGAGGTCCGAGCAGCAGACCTCCTTGACACAGCTGTAACTGTTCTGTTCCACTCTGGAGCCTGTTTCTCTACATTTGCGTCTGAAACACCATCTTCATGTAAACAAAAGGCCAATCCGATACCCAACTCTAATGTTTAACTCAACCTTTTTTGAACCAAGGCACACTTTTTTCATTGAAAAAATCTCGCGGCACACCACCAGGAGAAAATTCTAAAATATATACCCCCTAGCCTATATTTACAATACAAAGTCATTCTTATCAAAGTACACACACACAGACAAAGACACACACATACACACACACACACACACACACAGTGTGCCTCCTGTGTTAAAATGACAGGAGGCACATCGCTGTAGTTTGTATACACATGCATGACACACTCGCGCACAATGCGTAACTTTCTGTCTGACAGTATCTGAGAACATGACCGAGCACAACAGCGCGTTCAGGACAGTTGTGAGCATTAATATGAGACAGTCCTACTACAATATAAGTATTGGATGGAGTTTTAATGTTATTTCCTTACCGGTGGTGAGGCAGGCATTGTCTAGCTCCGCAGGTTAGCTTATAGATGGTTCTTTGATGACGTCACGCACTACCCACAATTCCGCAGTTCGCCATCTGTAGAGTCAAGCCGCCGCTGATTGTATGTAAACAAAACGGAGAATATAACTTTTTTGCGCTAAAACATGCCGACTACCTGCGTTGTTTGGTGCTGCTGTACCCGCGCAGATTGTGGGAACATTCCGGTGGTTATTACAAGACAGAGGAGCCACTTTTGACTGAGAAAAGAACACTTTACTTGG
>JAPMNZ010931661.1:0-12250 GCA_029875035.1 Pomatoschistus microps | reverse complement strand
ACACACACACACACATACACACACACACACACACACAGAGTTTCTTTGTGGGGCTACGGCACACAGTTCCTTCAGACTTCGACACGTTCTTGCCGGCTTCTCCACGGGTGAGCCATCATTATCTAGAGAGAGTGCCAGTGTTTGGCCGCAGTACGCCTGCTTCCCCAGCGTTGAACTGAAGAACCGAGACATAGGCTGCTGCAAGTGACACAGCTGTCATAGACATGCCTCATTACGGCCGCTGCAAATGTCATAGCGTTAAAGTAATCATTCAGCACTCTACTGGACACACGCTAATTTAGAGTTCGGGAAGAGGGTTAACCAGTTGTCTATGCAGATGAGTGAAATAGCTTTTTTATCTTTAGAGATAATCTACATGATGGCTGCATGCTAATATGATAGCAGAGATCTGAATATTTGCAACAAAGACAGTTGATTTTTCACATATGGCCAAAGTTCCTTCAGAGTCATTACTGTCACTCCGGGATACTTTTAGCAACAGTGCATCTTTGCAGATGATGTTCAGTTGTCATACGATACGGCATGTATCCCTCCTCATGTCAAAACATGTGAGTCAGACAGGTCATTGTTAACCAAGTTTAGTCCTCTGCGACAGGAGCCAGATAGAGTAAAGGTGTGAACTGACAGCTGACGTTCATCGTGATTGATGCTGGTGATCAGTCGTAGTTTGAGGAAGCAGCATAGTGTAGAACGAATAACCTGGTTAATGCTTAACATCAGATCCTGTGTCTGTCGGGATGTGAGTGAGAGGACAGTTCACAGCCAGGCAGCAGGGGGCAGACAGCCGAAAGCCAAGACTTACACTGAAGCACTTTCACACAACTATCATTTAAATCTACTTTAGATTGTGGCCTTGAGTTGTGCTGTCCTCTTTATTGTAAGTGTTCGGATATGCCATATTTAGTAGTATATTTTATACTGTAGTTGTCCAGCAGCGCCCTTTTTTATGTCCGTATGCAACCATGGGTTGTCCTTGGATATTTTTGCTTTCGCAGGTCTGAGCCACATTCCGAGCCACTTTCACCTCCTTTCTGATGCTTTTTCTTCAAGTTGTCTATAAAAGGTATCAAGAAAATAGTGTCGCATATCAACATTTCTATGTGAATATCCCTTTTATTTTTTCTTTGTTATCGGGTCAATTGGAACAATGGTCAGGGAATTAATTAAGCTGAAATGTATGATGTTGTACTACACGTCAACGTATACTGATATCCACTTAGTAAACACCAACACTAATGATCTTACAGCTAAACTAGAATAAGACTTCTTGTATAAAATACGTGTCATTGTGGCTTCAACATTTCTACTTAGTGTAAAGTTGGAATTGAGTAGAAATAGTTGTGGCTTGTTGGATTAAAGGCACTTGTCTTGTCTCACATGTTTGTGAGATAATGCTTATTTCATGCTGGAAATCTGCTTATTACATGAGACTTTTGATTTTAATATCCTGCACTGAATGGCTCAGTTAAAAGTGGGTACAAATTGCTGCTGTGATGGGAATACACAATGCCACTCACCCCCATCGCATGTGCTTATGCAGTTCTGAAATTAAAGATAAGACAGACTTTATTGATTTACAACTTATCTTTAAACGTATGCCAATATTTTTTTGGAAGTGAATCATATGAATGTACTATTAGTACCTTTATTGTGTTGGAATTAACACATGTAAGATAAGATAAGATAAGATAAACCTTTATTCGTCTCACAGTGGAGAAATTTCAGTGTCATCATTACGCACATTACAGCAAGGAAAAGGAAATAAGAGCACTACGATTGCACACATCAAAAGTCTATTATTTAAGATAAAAGGCCATAAAATCAAGATAAAATAAACTCTGGGGCTATAATTGCACTTGGTTCAGCAGTATTTACAGATGTCTACATTGTACTTAGCAGCGGAGAATATGAGAATATAAATATGAGTATGAGCAGAATAAGCATCAAAAGTACTATCAACAGGTAAAGTGACTGGTGAATGGCAGAGATATCAGATGAATATGTAATAAATAATGCAGTAATACTAATAACAGCAAGCAATGACATGATCCTTGCAAGTAAATGGTTAGCATGTTGTTAGTTTTTATTGACTTGGCATCTCTGTGTCCATTACAATATATATTGGCAGCTGAAGCAACAACTTGAGCTAGTGAACTTTGTTGTCACAGATTGGCAGGCAGCTTTCCATCAGTGTGAGCTCGGGCATCTGTGGGTACTCTAATCAACATTTTTATTTACTAGAAATAAGGATTGCCCTAAACCACTCTTTTTCATATTATGAAATATTAATATGTTCATTTATTATTATATTACATATGCTATAATTGTGTAAATTTTGGTTTTGTATCTTTATTTTTTATTGTGTGTGTGTGTTTGCATTTAAAGGCAAAGCTCTCAATTTACCGCTCAATGTGTTCCCTTCCACACCTATGGTCATGAGCTTTGGGTAATGACCGAAAGGACGAGATACAGGTGGTCAAAATGAATTTCCTCCGTAGAATGGCAGGGCGCTTCCTCAGAGATAGGGTGAGGGGCTTCGAGGAGAGCCCACAGAAGACCCATGCAAGACCCATGCAGGACAGACTGAAGAGACATGTCTCTCAGCTGGCATGAAGCCCATGAGATTCTTGATGAGCTTGAGAAAGTTTGCACAATTTAACTAAAATCAAGATTTTTTTTTTCCTTTATACGGAATTATAGCTTCTAAATTCATATTATTTATGGCAGTGACTTGCTAATTGCGTTCTCAAAAAAAAAGGCTTTGATTTGCACAGCCCTACATAGAACTATAGATTTATAATTCTCCTGAGCAGGAAATGCAAAGTCCAATTTAAAACACATTATAACATTTTGACACACAAACATTTAGACATCAATTGTCTAATCTGGAGTTCCAAAAACATGGTCTGGGGAGTTGGAGGCCCGGATGTGCATCAGTGTACTCAGGCTTCAGATGGAAATACATGGTCAGAGTGACTGATGGCACAAACTGGTTGCTGTCAACGTTCCCCAGGGCAGCTGTGGCTGCAGCAGTAGTTTACCATTGTCTACATAGTGTACAAATAAAAATGTGTAAGAGGAAACTGGAACTTGTGAAGGAAATCTAACAGACATTGGGAGAACTTGCAAACTCAGAAAGGCCTTGTGCTGCCGGCTGAGAGAACCACATTATTGATTTTTTATGTAATAAGAAATAGGTTTATCAAAAGTGAAAGTATTGTTACTGGCATGCAAGAAGATACATTAGAAGAGTTTATTATTTCTTGTACCTCTAAGGTCAACTTGTATACAGCTTGGAGCAATGCTCTAAGGGTTCAAACCTGGACTATTTCAAGGGCAGCTGTAAATTTTCCTGAGTAATTGAATTGCTATGAAGTCATTCATCTAGAGGAGCTGCATGTTCATAGCGTTCCGTTCAATGTAGGCACAGTATATACTGCTATCCCATTGACGTAGTTACCATAGAGATGGTGTTCACTGGATAATAGGGGAAGACTGGACTCCTTGACCCAGAGTTGACTTGTCATTTAGAAAAGGACCATGAAAAGTAAGTGAGTTGGGATTCTTGGTCTCTTCGGCACTTCGCCTGATCAGCAACACAAATGAAGAAATTTGGAAATCAGAACAAAGGAACGAATTAGGCACTTTTCAAATGTTTGCATAACGAGCTCCTTGTCGCCACTACGCTTGTCTTCGTCTTAATCACCTCCACTCTCCAGACCACCTACACCGTTCTTCACCATCTGATACGGCAGCGGCCTCATGCACGACTCAGATAAATTAATCCGCTAAAGCCTGATTACCATTAGCGGCATGCGATTATGCACCTTGATTACTTGAGTCCACCCCAAAAGGGCCGCATCGTGCCCCGCTGCACATTTTAAAGCTACGCATACAATTATATGGTGATTACCCCCACAATAGATCAATCCACAGGCAATGAAGCAGTGTGGCCATATAGACAGTCTCAAGTAGAGCTGTGATTATTAATAGGTACTTGAGGTGACCTGATATGCACAGTTTGAGCCACAAAGGCAGCCTCTTAATCCCCCATGCAAGCAAATAAATTAATTTTACATGCATTTTGAATGCCATTATTGGATTAATGTTGTTGAGATGGGCCTGTTTGTAGTTCAAGCATAGCTAAAGAAGATTAGTGGCTCTTCACAGGTATCTTGGCATTGGTGGAGTGTAACTGAATACAATACTGATGTGTAGTCCTGTAACAATGGAAGAGAATGTGGTAAGTAAATTTTTACTTTTACAAGCAAAATTATAATTAGCTAATAGGCTGTACTGTATATACTGCACAAAGACAAAAGACAGGGTTAATCTTTCTACTTGGGTAACAACCAGCATAAATTCAATCCAGCATTAAAAAGTAAAACATTATCATTGGTGAGAACTGCCCCACTGAGAGAGCTTGTTGTGAAGTAATGGATTATATGTAACAGGAATATCCACTCAGATTACTATTCTGGGGGCGGTAGCTTAGTTGGTAGTTCACTGATCTTTGGATCTTATGGTTGTGGGTTCGATCCCACCACGACCTATGTCATCTGCTGTTGTTGTGTCCCTGGGCAAGACACTTTACCCCACAAGGCCATGTCTTCGATGACAGAGAGGACATGACAATACTATTCTGGAGGAATTGTCACGTGGTAAAAACAAGAAGACCCAAAACGCAAAAACTGCAAAATGATGAATTTAATTCAAGTAAAACAAATCCAAAAACACAGGGAACAAGAACTGAACAGACGAGGAATGACAATGACGGAACAGGGAGTGAAGGAACACACAGGGCTAAATACAAGAGTAACGAGCACAGGTGAGACACATGAGGGCAGGGGCAGGTAATCAGACAACAGGAAGCACAATCACAGGAGACACAGGGAAAACACATTTCAAAATAAAACACGAAATAAACCCAAACCATAACAGTAATTGTAATTGGAATATTTTTTTTCTTCTGGTGGTAGCTCGATCAAGCCCAATGGAGAAGCTCTCAAGTGCTCATTGTTCCAACTCTCTCTAACTATTGACACATAGGAGTAAACTCCTCCTACTTTTTTGTTTGTTTTATATTGTCTTGTTTTCCGTAGGGACCAAGTTTGGAGACACTTCTGCTCCTTGAACGTAAAAAGGACCTTATAAGTCTCTCTTTACTTGCTCAGAATAGAATCAGCCAAGGGAGTGGCTATTATGGCAGTTGCTAAGTGGCTAACCTTCAGGACTTGGGTTTTGCAAGTTGTTTTGGGGAAGCCCGCTGCCGCAACTTCATTAGATTGCTGCTGAACTAACAGGGGAAAAACGCACTGAGGCCAGATACATATTTTTGCAAAAGACCTGGAGTATGAAACAGGTTTCTGCAAATTAAAAACGCCATTGCTGGCTTTGGCAAGACAGAAACTATACACACTGCACAGTCATGAAGGACTTGCCTTGCCTCGATTGATTTTTGGGATGGATCTACTGGCTCTGGCAGATGTGTTACATAGGTTGTTGGCCATCATTTGAAAGCCCATTTGTGTGGAGTGTATGGCAAGAAAGTTGTGTGGCGTATATGGCATTACAGTGTCAAGAACAACACTGTATCATCCACAAAGGGACAGACAGTTTTAGAGTTTCAACCAGACTATCCATGACCTCTTATGGACCTTTTCAGCTGACAAAAATATGAAAGAGGCCACAGAAACAACCACTCGCTGGAAAGCCCTGCAACTGGATTCTGGAACATCTCAGGCACCTGCAGGTTGCCATGGAGAATGCAAAGAGAGGAGGAGTGTCAGGGCAGAAATAATTTGGGAATTGGGTTCTGCCTATTGGAAAATCTCTGGGATCATCTATCACCAGGGGGTGAGCAATGACAGGGGTTCCCGGAGATTTTCCAGGTGGGACAGGCCCCAGAACCTAGCCTGACTCTCGCCAGACCCTTGTAGATCGCTGCGCTTCACACAAGAGTCTGGGACTGAGCCACAGCGGTTGGATTTCAGAAGGCGGGGCATTGTAAAAAAAATCTGTGTATATGATTGGATAAACCACTTGTCCGTTATCTTGAATGACGTCTTCCTTCGACGTCACTCACATCAAAGCACACAACTAACATGGGTTGCCAAATGCCGGCAATTTTCCAGCCCAGAGAATGCTCAAAAAAAAAAAACACGTAATGTAATAAACTTGGGCTATCATGATTCTGTTTATTGTCTTTCTGTTTATTTTATACCTACAAGTCTCTTGGAAAAAAGTATGCGGGAAACCACCCAACCTGGCAACCCTCCTGCGTAGTGTTGTAAACAGGAACACTTAAACTAGTACTTAAACCACACTTTACACGAACATTTGACTCTTAAAACACACACATAACAACATGGAGCCATCAACAACTCGCCTCATATTGTATTAAAAGTGACATCCATGTCTTAATTTGTTCGTATTTAAACTTTTTTTAAAAGTCGCGGACTTTATGTCTGCCATCTTGGATTGCTTTTGCAATCCTGATTGGTCGATTATTTTATGATCTGCTGAAGGAGTTTGGTATGGCCTCGATACCAGACCCTTGTGGGTGAAGCAAAACGCCTCTGGTGGAGCATGGCGGAACTACTACTATATTTTTAAAATTTTGGGTTAGATATAAAACATTTGGATGAGTGATAGATCTCTATGGTATGAACCTAAAACTCTCTTGGAGCTTTGCTCTGTGACCAACAGGAAGTTGGCTAAGTTTTGCCGCCAATTTGACCTGTCGCAAAGTAAGAGGGCACTGGAGCTCAGATCGACCCGAATATTGCTGAATGTAATGTCGGAACCTCAACATCATTTATCTTTATTTATCATTTGTCTGTCAAAATAATAAACATGCTTGTAGTGTTGTTTATGTTGATTATGGGCTGTACAATTATGAATTTGTAATTCAAAAGAAACTGGGTGGCACAATGTCCCAGTGGTTTGCGCTTGTGCTGCTCCGGTTTCCTCCCGGTGTGCCAGTTTCACCTACCTAAGAACATGCATAGCAGGTCTGGCATGGCCTCCTGTGTGGCGAATGAGAGACAAATGCCCACAACAACTGTAAAGTGTCTTGTGACTCTGGTCTGTGAAAGGCAATATGAAAATAATTATTACTTACTTACTTACAGTAAGCCCCCTTGTTTTTTGACACATGAAATGCATTGTTGACAGGACAAGTTTGGCTTCTCACCACAAGGAAGACAGAAACGTGCCCTAATAAAAGGGTAAAAAAAAAGGCCCGTTGGCCTTTCTACTTCCAATCCTCGCCTCGCTGCTCCTCCAATCCGCACCTGGAGAGGAGAGGATCAGCACTGCACCTGGCCAATCCAATCCAATCCAATCCAGCTTTCTCACCTGGAGTCCATCTCCACTTAGGATCACACTCCAGACCTGTTCAGGGCATAGACTGTAAATATTAACAGACATTGTCTTGCTTATATCTCCGCCGTGCAAACTAATGTGCCATCACTTTTGGACTTTTTCAAAATGGCCGCAGGGGCAGCAAAATGTGAAAAAAAAAAACGCAGTTGTGAATGCGTCAGCCGGCACCAGCCCCATTCATTTGATGAGTGCATTCTGAAGAGACTAAACTAGAAAAGTACAAAATAATATACTCCCCTCAGTATCGACACACATCTGGAGTGTAGCATTGGGCCAAGACTTTTGGAGCATTCGTTTTCGGGAGGAAAGAAGAGGCCATACAAAAGCTTTAGGTAATTCTTGTTCCGGGTGACCCCCACCAGGCCCAGAGGGGTTTTGCAAGCATGTCAGCGCACGTGATTATGGATATTTTGGAGCCGGGATGCGCCCCCAACGGTTCAGGGCTGCCAGCCACAGCCAGGCTTGTGGTATACCATTTTGGCCTCATGGTGAAATGTCTGGCATTGTGATGAGGTGTGACATGGACTTAAGAAGACATGGTTAGCTTTTATTTAGTCTGTCTTATTTCAGTTGACACTTCAGGTTTTGTTTTTGTGACAGTTCACTTTTGTTGAGACAGCTGTAGGATTAGTGTTTAGTTTCTGTGTAAATGTTAGACCTTTAGGCTAGGTTTTAACCTTGAGCTTCCCCATTTTTTTCTTGTGTTTTGTCATCTTATCATTTACATTCCTGTATTAATTTACTCCTTTTCCATTCAACCCTTTTTACCTCCCTAAGTAGACTGTGACCATTAGGCCAAAATAATGTTTTTTCCACTCATAGCATATTTCAAATTATGTGTGCCATTTGTGTATGATGCAAAGGAGAGAGAGATTTTTTTTACTGGTAATTTAATTTAAGAAGAATAAATGCCTATACAAATAACAAATCCTTACATGTACACGTCATGTCTTGAAGTGACATTCATCCTTTGAATCCTGGTCTATCAAATCCTACGCTGTCACTTTAAGAGATATTCTTTTTAATCCTCAGCCAGTACACTCCTTTGGTAGCTCCAGATAACTAGTGTCATTGATATATCCATGGGCAATCCAGCATCAAGCGATTAATTGGAAGAGACAATAGAGATGTGTCGGAATATCCATTTGTTGCCTTATATTCCTGGATAAATGTGTGTGAGTATGTGAGTCAAAGCGAGCCACTATTCTGCATAGACCCCAAATGTTAACATGTTTGCATTAGTGATAGTCTGGAAAGGACTTAATGGACTTGATGTGCTGCCATTCACAGCTAAAGGTCCACAGTCAGGGGGTTGCAAGGTGTGTGTGTGTGAAGGGGAGGGGGTACTTCTCAGTCGCGGTTATGTGCCCTCCTAAGCACAATCACTTAATGGATTCAGCAATTATGCATATCCACAGTAGTTGAAAACATAAATGTCAGTCACAGGCAAAAGACCTGATTTATGTCTTTGTCTGCGAGAGGAAGCCTTTTGGGTATAAGGACAACATATCTGCAACATAGCACTCACATGCTGGAGTAATACTGTATCAAGTACCATTTACAATTTGAATGTGAGTTTTGAGCATCTAAATCCACAAATCAAAAAAAAAAAAAAAAAAAAGAAATTCCATCACTGGCCAAAGTTCAACAACTCTCCAGTCTTCAAGTGTCGGGATAATGGTCAGCGTGAATGCACAACGCTGCTATTTAGAACTGTAATATCCATTGCTGGATATAGGGGCTCTGTAATGCTGTAAAACTCTGAAAAGATATAGTCAATGACGAGTATAGTCTCCATTTTAGACATTCTTTTTAGACATTCCATTCCAAGGAAAAAATCCATTTTACTGCAACACTTTCTCTGGATAATAGAAATCAGTCAGTGCTGAAGAGAGGAACTATTATTATACATTTAACATCTGTGTTTAATACAATAATTACATAACTTAACATTACTATGTAGTTTATATATATTACATATGTTAGGAATATCTTTAGAATAGGAAATTAATTACTCTTACCAAGAGAGCACATAACCGACAAACATGGATCGTCTAAACATTTGAATCGGGCTTTCACATTCTCCAGTTTTTGTGCAATCCTACAGACGAAAAGACACACACACACACACACACACACACAGATGCACACATAAGGGGGCAGGGTAATTAAATACAACATTTAAACACCTGCAGCCATAATACTCAACTTGTTTTGTACAATCTACTTCAGAGATGTAATTATTTCGCTTCTCATTACACTGTCAATGTAGAATGGTTCATGGTTTTTATGTAAAGCTACATTGATCTGATAGACCTTTGTTGATTTAAACAAAACGTTTTTATTTGCTCTTTACTAACCTGTGCACACGTACTGTAGGAGCAGGTGCAAATCGTTGCTGACATAAAATCGTCATTGATTGATTTGTATTATTGACATGCTAAATGTTCAGAAAAATATATTGTGATCTAGTGGTGTAAAATATTATACCATAAAGGCCTATTAATCGTCAAGCTTATGATCATAATCCAACACAGCCTTAGGTTACTCTTCACTAGAGCTGTAATTGACGGTTGATAGAGAGATACTATTGATCCCCTCAGGAGAAATCCAGGTGGCCAGCAGCAGGAACACACCTATCCATCCATACAAACAAATAAATACATTGTAGTTTAAGTTGATGATCAATTAGTTGGCGGATTATTATTTTGATTAATCCATTAGTTGATTTCTCATTCATTTGACCAAAACAAAGCTGAAGTGATGCCCTTGGAGAACATCTTTATAGAGATGACATTGGGTTATATGCAGTGGGGGCGGGTCCCGGCTCTAAAGTGGCCAAAATGACGGGCGCTGACATGCTTACAATACCACACCGGGACAGAGGGGCTGGACCCAGAAAGGGAATTATTCAAAGCAAATGTACGTGGCTTCTGACCTCTCAAAAACGTCTTTACAGGATGGTCCGTGAGTCGGCTCTTGGCCCAAAGCTCCGTTCCACATGTGTGTCAAAGCTGAGGGGAGTGAATTCTCATGGACCACTCTTGTTTACTCGCTGTTGAACCCATCGTTTAAATGAATGGGGCGCGTGCATGTTCGTGCATACGTGGGCCGGCTGACACATTCGCAGATGCAGTTTTTTCACATTTTCCAGCCCCCGCGGCCATTTTGAATCGCTCCATGAATGCCTAATTTTTGGCCCATTAGTTAGAACGGCGGAGATGGGCGTGACTACGTCCTTTAATATATACAGTCTATGGTTATATGATTAGGGATACTTTGTAAACACATTTTGATATCAGTTGCAGTCATTATAGAATTGTCATAAAACCTCTTCTGAAATCATTGTCAAAAATGTTTTCAATAATTGATGTAGCTAATCATTTAACTTGTTATAGCCCTACTCTACACCTTCATACAAACATATCATGCATGAAAATAAATATGAGAGAACCCTGGAATTGGGAGAGCGAGTCATATATTCAAAGACCTCTCACTGGACTGTGTTTACTACTGGGCTCTTTGCTGCTGCGATGTTGCGTCTGTTGTTAGTCAATGAGTGATGGACAGGAGAGCAGGGCCATACTGTTCCAGGCTCCATGTGCTACAGTATGTTTGTCAGAGTACGTCGGCTCTTACGCACTCACGGGCCAGCTGGTGTGTGCGGTGCCAGGGGCCTGCGTCACACACCGGTCCCAGCTCCAAGTCCCCTCTGTGCATGTCTGAGTGCCTGCATGGTTCGCCCTGACAGATTGATGGAACTTGGCTCAACGGTGACACAGTAAGAAGTGCCTTGAAAAGCATTTAGCGCAGTCTGGTCTGTCATTTTCAGTGTACACTTTGCAACAGAACTTGCAGTATTAGTATGTGCTTTTCTCTTATATTTGCACTTGACATAAATGATGGCGGTGGTGGTGAAGTGCTCTCCACAGTGGCGCCAGGTAAAAAAAACATGTTCCTTAACTTTTCTCTTAATATTAGGCCGTCTATGCAGAAAGGAAGTTGTCTCCATCCATTGCAAAATGGAACAAGGGAGCAGATTGCCCGAACTTGCTCAATGCACTGTTACTACAACGACTTTCGCACGTGCAGAAGATTTGAGGAGAGATCTCCGAGAACACAACTATCATTTTATCGTATTTTTAATTATGGTTTATCATAAAACTGAAAGTTTGATTACAGAAAAATATCCTGCTAACACTACAGATCAGCTCAAAATTGGGTCATACCAATCCTACCATCGTATCTCCTCTACACAGCAAATTTCAGATCCATTCAGTCATGTTCGTGCAATGCTGTCCACGGGCAGACACACACACACACACACACACAAAAACGGGATCTGTTCTGTTTTAGCGCCATGCTGTTTTTCCCCTTCTTGATCAAATTTACAGCTAATAACAAAATATGTTGATGATTGTAGCAAGAGGATTAAAGTTTCTCATTTCAACAATCCCAAATAGAACTATAGTTCCACTTCCAATATTATTGCAGTCCAGGGCACTCAACATTCAACAACATTTCTGGACATTTATCAACATTTCTGGACATTTATCAACACTTATGGACATTTATCAACACTTATGGACGTTGGTGCATCTTCCCCTTATGGACCAATACCAATGTGTTTTCAGTTTTATTTATTGTGTTTCAACTGTTTGATTTTCTGATCTGTGTTGGCAAATTCACCTGTTGTGCAAAGTCCTCTTATATATCAACGGTTGTTTTTTAGGGCTATACAAGAATACGTATCGAAATGTGCAAATATATTTCAAAACTTCCACAACTTTAATATTGATTAAACTGTGGCGTCTGTTCAAGAAGGGACAGTTGACTGATCAGA